>CAUYRH010169222.1:0-35948 GCA_963574655.1 Perodicticus potto
TGGTCCCAGCTACTTGGGAGGCAGAGGCAGGAGACTCGCTTGAGCCCAGGAATTGGAGGTTGCTGTGAGCTGTGATGTCACAGCACTCTATCCAGGGTGACAGCTTGAGGCTCTGTCTCAAAAAAAAAAAAAAATAAAAATGAAAAGTAAAAAAAAAGAAAGAAAATAGGCGTAGATGGGACATTTCTTAAACTGATAGAGGCTATCTATAGCAAACTCACGGCACATATTGTATTGAATGGAGTAAAATTGAAAACATTTCCACTCAGATCTAGAACTGAACAAGGATGTCCATTGTCGCCACTGCTCTTCAATATGGTACTGAAAGTCCTAACAATTGCAATCAGGCAAGAGAAGGAGAGCAAGGGCATTCAAATAAGGACTAAAGAGGTCAAAATCTCGCTTTTGCAGATGACATGATCTTATTCCTGGAAAGCCTCAGAGACTCAACTACAAAGCTCTTAGAAGTGATGAAGGAATATAGCAGTGTATTAGGATACAAAATCAATACCTACAAATCAGTAGCTTTTATACATATCAACAATAGTTAAGACAAAAATATAATCAACGACTCTATTCCTTTTATAGTAGTGCCAAAGAAGATGAAATACCTGGAAATTTATCTAACAAAGAAAGTGAAAGATCTCTATAAAGAGAATTATGAAACTTTGAGAAAAGAAATAGAAGATGTTAACAAATGGAAGAAGATATCATACTCCTGGTTGGTTAGAATCAACATTGTTAAAATGTCCATACTACTCAGAGAGAAGAAAGGAGAGAGGGGGGTGGGGTCTTGGTGTGTGCCACACCTTTTGGGGGCAAAACACGATTGTAAGAGGGACTTTACACAACAAATGCAATCAGTGTAACATGGTTTCTTGTACCCTCAATGAATCCCCAGTAATTAAAAAAAAAAGTCCATACTACCCAGAGCAATCTATAGATTTAATGCAATCCTCATCAAAGCACCAAGGTCATATTCTAAAGAGGTTGAAAAAATGGTGCTTCATTTTATATGGAATCAGAAAAAAAAAAAAGCCCAAATAGCCAATATGGTACTTAGAAATAAAAACAAATCTGGGGACATCATGCTATCAGACTTCAGGTTATACTGCAAGACTATGGTGATCAAAACAGCCTGGTACTGGCACAAAAATAGAGATGTAGATATTTGGAATAGAATAGGGAATCTAGAGATGAACCCAGCCACAGATGGTTATTTGATCTTCGATAAGCCTAACAAAAACATACATCAGGGGAACGGATCCCTATTTAACAAATGGTGCTGGGAGAAATGGCTGGTGGCCTGCAGAAGACTGAAACTGGACCCACACCTCTCACCAGTAACAAAAATTGATTCTCACTAGATAAAAGATTTAAATCTAAGACATGAAACTATACAAATATTAGAAGAGAGTGCAGGGAAAATGCTTGAAGATATTGACTTGGGTAAATATTCTATGAGGAAGACCCCCTCGACAATTGAGGCAACACCAAAAATGTACTACTGGGATTTTATCAAGCTAAAAAGCTTCTGCACAGCTAAAGGCATTACAACTAAAGCAAACAAGCTATTGGAATGGGAGAAAACTTTTGCATGTTATGATTCTGACAAAGATCTGATACCTAGAATCTGCAGAGGATGCAAAGTAATCAATAAGAAATGAACAAACAATCCTCTTTCTATGTGGGCAAGAGACTTGAACAGAAACTTCTCTGAAGAGGACAGGTGACTGGCCAACAAAAAATGATCATCATCAGAGAAATGCAAATCAAAACCACTTTGAGATATCACCTAGCTCCAGTGAGATTAGCCCACATCAAAGTCCTAAAAATGTAGATATTGGCATGGATGTGGAGAGAAGGGGACACTTCTACACTGCTGGTGGGATTGAAAACTAATACAGTCTTTTTGGAAAGAAGTATGGAGAATTCTCAAGGAACTAAAAGTTGACCTTCCATTAATCCCAAAATTCCATTAGTAGGTATGTACCCAGAAAAACAAATCACTTTATAACAAAGACATTTGCACCAGAATGTTTATTGAAGCCCAATTCATAATTGCCAAGTTGTGGAAACAGCCCAAATGCCCATCAACCCATGAATGGATCAACAAATTGTGGTATATGTATACCATGAAATGCTATACAGCCATAAAAAGATGGAGACTTTATATCTTTTATGTTTACCTGGATGGAGTTGCAACTTATTTTTCTTAGTAAAGTATCTCAAGAATGGAAAAAATGTATCGAATGTACTCAATACTATTAGGAAACCAATATATAAGCACTTACATTCTCTTACAAATGATAAAACACAATGATAGTCTAATGAGGGGGAGGGGAGAAAAGAAAGAAGGGGGGGAAAGAATAGGGTAACTGGTGAGATCTCACCTAAAGTGCACAATGCAAGGATATATTTTTAAAAAACTAAGAGTAAATTATAAATGTCTTACCACAAAAAATAAGTAAGTGAGGTGATGACTAAGTTAATCAGTTTGATTTAAGCATTTCTTCACACTGTGTATCAAATCATGATATTGTACCATACAAATGTATAGTTATGATTTAGTTAAAAATTAAATTAAAAAACAACATTGCAATGAGCTTTCTTAGACTGTATGAGTGTATCTATAGGGCCTAGTCTTGTACAAATTCTGGACCAAAGAGTATGTGCATCTTGGACTTGACCAGATATGTCTAAAGTACTGTGCAATGTGTTCAGATTAATTTTTATGTCCACTGAACATATATGAGAGTTTCTAACCAATATTTGGCATTCTTAAATTTTGCTTCTTTGGTGAATTAGAAATGGTGTATCATCACTTTAATTTGTATTCCTTATTTAGAGTGGCTCTTTGCATTTTCTTTCTTAATTACTTGGGGTTTTTTGGGGGGGTAACTTATTTATTGGAGTCTTTTGGTGGTTAAATTTATTTTAAAAGTGTTCTCCTATGTGTAACAACTTTTCATTTTGACAATAGAGTCTTTTGATTTAAATAAAGCTACCTGTTAATGTAGTTATCTCTATTATCATTTCCCTTTAAACATTTGCTCATCTTTAAATCTTTACCTACCTCAAAGTCTTAAAAATATTCTCCTATACAGTTTTTAAAGTTCTATAGTTTTGGGTTTTATATTTAAATTATGAATCTACTTGTAATACAGTTATGTGTAAGTCTGATGTAAAGATCTACTTTTCTCTTATGGAAAATACAGTGCCTCACAGTATTTATTGAATAGCTCATCTTTTTTTCAGTTTTCCTAAAATAGAGGACTATTTCAATGTTCTTTATCTGGTTGCACTATTTTTTCCTATGATTACATGAATTTCAAACCAAACATAACTCATTTTCACACCTGATATCATGCCTGTAATCTTAGCATACTGGGAGGCTGAGACAGGAGGATCCCTGGAGCTCAGGAGTTATTTCTATGTAGCTAACTAATAAGTCTTGATATCTTAAAGGAAAATGCCCCCATATCCTTTCTCTTTTTCTTTTTTCTTCTACAAATTTTCTTGGATTTTTTTGAACCCTCATACTTGCATTTGAATTTTAGATTTGGTTTCTTGATTTCCATTTAAAAGATAAGAATTGTGATTCAAATTGACTGTATTTCTTATGCTGGATAAAATTGATGTCATTATAATACTGAGTCTTCTTAGTCACTCATATAGTACATTTTCCATTTATGTAGGTCTTCCTTTGTGCCCTTCAATAATGTTACATAAAGTTTCTATAAAGGCCTTGTGCATCTTTTTCACCCGTTATGTCTAGGTACATTAGAGTTTTGCTGTTATTAGAATAAGTTTTCCTGCCGTATTTTCTTGTTGATCACTGCTACGTATGGGGATACTAGGAATATGTGTGAAGATTCTAACAATGCTTTCCTTTCTTCCATAAGAAAACAGAAGATGATAGGAAGAGGGGTTACCATGGCTTTACCAAACACCACCACCAAAAAAAAAAAAAAATGGAAATTGAATTAAGCCTGACAGGTTTTAATTGAGAGGCTTGATGTGGGGAAGGACCAAGAAACTGCACAAGGGAAGAAAGTGTTGAGTTTATCAAGCCATAAAAAAAATCCTCGAGGGTACAAAGTCAACATACAAAAATCAGTAGCAGTTCTCTTAATATATGCCAATAGTAAACATTATGACAAAGAAAGCAAGAAAGTAATCCCATTTACAATAGCTGCAAATGAAATAAAATATATAGTCCCTAGGAATAAGCTTAACCAATAATGTGAATAATCTCTATCATGAAAACTCTACAACATTGATGAAAGGAGTTGAAGAGGTCCAGATGTTGGCTCACACTTGTAATCTTAGCATGCTGGAGGGCTGAGGCAGGAGGATCCCTGGAGCTCAGGAGTTTGGAGACCAGCTTGAGTGTGTGAGATCCCATCCCTACTAAAAATAGAAAGAATTAGAAATTAGCTCATCATAGCGGCATGTGCCTGTAATCTCAGCTACTCAGGAGGCTGAAGTAGGATTGTTTGACAAGTCCATGAGTTTGAGGTGAGATATCGGCTGAGGCCATAGCACTTTATCCCAGGCAACAGAGCAAGACTTTGTCAGAAAAAAGAAAAAGGAAAGAAAAAAGAAAAGAAAAACAGGTTGAAGAGGCCACAAAGAAATGGAAAGATATTCCATGCTCATGTCTTGGAAGACTCAATATTGTCAAAATGCCCATACTAACTAAAGCAATCTACAGATTTCTCCATCAAAATATGCATCAAAATACCAATGACATTCTTCACAGAAATAGAAAAAAAAAATCCTAAAACTTACATAAAACGACAAATGATCCAGAATAGCCAAAGCCATCCTGAGGGAAAAAACCAAAACTGAAGAAATTACATTACCTGATTTCAAATCTTACTACGGGGCTATAGTAATCAAAACAAAAAGCATGGTACTGGTATAAAAAGAGACACGCAGACCAATGAAGCAGAATAACCAGAAATAAGTCCCTATGTCTACAGTGAACTTGTCTTTAACAAAGCTGCCAAGAACACGCAGTGGGGAATGGACAGTCTCTTCAATAAATGGTGCTGGGAAATTGGATATCCATATGCAGAGAATGAAATTAGACCCTTAACTTTCACTATATACAAAAATCAAATCAAAATGGATTAAAGGCTTACATCTCAGGCCTGAAACTACTAAAAGAGAACATTGGGGAAATGGGTCCAAACATTGGGGTGGGTAAGGACCGGTTGAGTAATGCCCACAAAGCACAGGCACTCATAAAAAATTGGACAAATGGGATCACACAAAATGAAAAAGCGTCTGCAAAGCAAAGGAGACATTCAGTAAAGTGAAGAGATGGTCAATGGACTGGGAGAAGATATTTGGAAACTGCCTCACTGACAAAGGGTTAATAACTGGAACATATACAGAGCTCTGATAACTTGGTAGGAGAAAAATCAAATAATCCAATTAAAAATGGGCAAAGTGTCTGAACCGGCATTTCTCAAGAGAAGACATGCAATGGGCAACAGGTCTATGAAAAAATGTTGAACATCATTAATCATCAGAGAAATGCAAATTAAAGCTACAATGAGCTATCTTCTCACCCCAGTTAGAATATTTTTGTATTCCCATAACAAATGCTGATGAGGATGTAGACAAAGGCGAGCACTAGCACACTGTTGGTGGGAATGGAAATGAGTGCAACCACTATGGGGAACCATATGGAAGTGCCTCAAAAAACTAAAAATAGAACTATCATATGACAGCAACCCCACTGCGTGGTATGCATCCAAGGGTGGGAATACAGTATGCTGACAAGACATCCTCACTTTCACATTTATTGCAGCACTATTCACAGTAGCCAAGATGTGGAATCTACCTAAGTGTCCATCAACAGATGAACGGATAAAGAAATGGCACATGCACACAGTGGCATATCATATCGACAGAAAAAGAATGAAGTCGTGCCCTTTGCAATGACATGGATGAAACCGGAGAACAATATGTTGGGTGAAATAAGCCAAACACAGAAACACAAATCTCTCATGTTCACACTCATCTGTGGGACCTAAATATTAAAAACAACTGATCTCATGGAGTCAGTAGAATGATGGTTACCAGAGGCTGGGAATGATAGTGGGGCATGGGTGAAATAAAGTGGTGATGGTTACTGGGTGCAAAAATAGAGATAAGGAACAATATTTGATAGCACAATAAAATGAAAATAATTAACAATTACATTGAGGTATACTTTAAAATAATTAAAAGAGTAGAACTGGAATGTTCCTCACACAAAGAGGAGGCTGAAGCAATGGATGCCCCACTTATTCAGATTTGGTTATAGGGTAATCCTATTGTATACCTGTATCAAAACATCACAATTACCCTATAAATATATATAACTATAATGTACCCATAAAACTTAAAACTTTAAAAAAATTTCCACAATGTATACAGATCTGATGATTTTAAACATTGTTCAATTATTTATTTATTTTTATGGTTTTCAAATTATTTCTTTCCTACTTAATTACAAAATTATTCAAAACAGCTTATAAACTTATAAACAGCTTATATATTCAGTGTAAGATATCTGTTTTTAAATTAGTAAAGTGAGACAAAGTAAAATTAAATGTAGAATTCTTAGATATCAAGAAAAATATATCAAAATGCAGGTCACTAACATCTTACATAATGCTAAAACTGACTTTATATATATAATTCTAACATCCTCAGTGCCCAAAGGAAATAGATAAATTAATAAATTTTGAGGTTCTTATTGCCCATAAGATATAAGCCATTCAGTAAACAAGACAATTTCCAGAATACTCTTCATCTGGGAGAATTTTTCAGAGACAAGTCCTCATACATCAGATATTGACTGACACAGTGGATTCCATCCTCTGCAGCATCTCAAAAACAAATGTGATAATAAATATACTATGATTTCTTGGAGTATCAATTTCATGTAAGTCAAAGGCATAATTTTAAAGCAAAATTCAGTGGAATTGGGCTAGGGCATGCAAAACCATCATGTTCATGTCTACAAATCACAGATAGTCCTCCTTAATTCAAGAATAAAATCTATGCTACCAGGGCCTAAAATCTGAGTTGTTATTCCAAAAGAATTATAGGGGTTTATGATCAACTAAAAATATACATTCAATAAAAACACTATATAAATTAAAGAACTCTATACTTGATGAAAAGTAAAGCAAATGCTTCTTTTATTTCTTGAATTTGATTGGCAAGACTGACACTTTGCAACCTCCAATAGATGTATTCACTGACAAATTTCATCTGGAAAGGGACCATGTGTGTTGTCATTTTTTTTTTTTTTGTAGAGATGGGGGTCTTGCTCTTGCTCAGGTTGGTCTCGAATCCAGTGCTCGACCAATCTGCTGACCTTGGCCCTCCTAGAGTGCCAGGATGACAGGTGTGAGCCACTGCGCCTGGCCTATGTATGTTGTCTTGTTCATTGTTATATTATCAGATCTAAGCATGATGTCTTAAAACTAGTAAATTTTAAATAAATATTTTGAGTAATAAATGAATGGGCAAATGAATGAACTACATCTCCACGCACCTTATTTCCCACAGTGAGACTTTTGCATAGAATTGTGCAGCACAGCATGGACCTGAAACGTAAATCAATCTTCCCTTTTGCCCATAAAATCAGATGTAGAGCTGACATCTTTTTAAGAAAATCAAGGAACCCAATTAATAGCATTTTTCCCCCGAAAAAGGGCCCTGATGTTTAAAATTAACTTATCTGCAGAATCTCAAGCTGTACACTTATGTAAATGGTTGCACAGTTTGTAGGCACCTTCCAAAAGTCCCCAAATCTGGATCTTTCCAATTATTAAATTTCCATATTATAGTTCTGCAAGGCTAGTCTACTATCTCCTCTCCATGCTGAACACTACCTGACTTGAGTTCCTTTCACCTGGAGTATTTTAATAAACTTTTTCCTTTTTGTCGTTTTCCCTATCTGATGATTTCTCTTGAGGTCTCTACTTCACAGCATAGACGAGTTAGGTATGAGTCTTGGTTGAAATGAAGATTCCACCATTTATTAGTTGTTTGATATTAAACCAATTACATTACCCTAACTTAGTCTTGGTATCCCTATTTATAAAATGAAACTAATGATAATATCTACCGCCTTTGGGTTGTCATCAGATTCAAATGAGGCACTCTATGCACAAACACTGCCAAGGAGTCAGCAAGTGATAAATGTGGATTTTTCTTAACATAATTATTCTACCACAATGTTCTGTCACTGAGCATCCCCTACTTAAAACTTTAGTGATTTCCAGAAGCCTGAATGCTCTGTTTTCACAGCGTGGCCTCGACTTCCCTTCACGCCCTCCTCACCCAGCCACCCCACCCCTCATTCTCTTTGTAATCTGACCAGTCATTTCTGGGTTCCCTTACCCAAACAGATTTCCTTTCAAGTTTGTGGGGTTAGACGCATGAGGTTCCTCTTTCTGTAATGCCCCTCCTCCTTGCTCTGGCAAAAGGCTTTTTTCTCCAAGTTTCTCCTCCTCTGGAAATTATCTCTTCCCTCTCTGTTAGAACTAACACCCTCCGGTCACTCTATAGACTAGCTAGAGATACATTTACTTACATTCATGTCTCTGCCTCCCATTAGTCTGCGAATTTTTCTAGATCAGGAGCCCTTGTCTTTTAAGTCAGCTCTGAAGGCCTACCACATAGACTAATTAATGCAAGCTGTTTAACCAACAAACTCAGCGCAGGCCCGCCTGCCTAACACGTGATTTACAGCATTCGCTGAATTTAATTCAAGCAATGCTTGCTCCTTCAGAATCTCAACCCACTGGAGTATCAAAGGTTGGGTTCTGGGCTCTGCAGGGTCCTGTTTGGGGGATCGCTGACACCAGCTACCATGCTGACGATTGAAGGAGTTTCTCCTTACTAGAAACCAGGGACAACGTGGGGCTTGTAGTGGATGGCCCTAGGAAAAGCTGCTTCACTTCCCGTGTGGGAGAGAAGCAATCACCGGGAGGGGAGAAAAGTTGGCCCGCCCTGCTGTGCGGCCTCTCCCCGGGAAGGTCTGGTCTACAGCTGGCCGGGTGTCCCCCCACTCCTCCCGAGGGCACCTGGTTTTGGAATCCTCAGACACTCCCGGGCTTCCTGCTCTCCGGTTCCCCAGCAGCTCCCCTCCCCCAAGTGATCCGAGAACAGCCCCGCCTCCGACACCCTGTTCTAGGACCTCCGTGACTGTCAACCCAAGATGCCAATCACAGGCAGCCTCAGCCACCAGATCGCTGGAAGCCCAGTTTTAAAAATAATAATAATAATCAGGTTGAGGGCAGAAAGGAAATGAACCTAGCAACCTCCCAGGCACGAAGGAAACTCCGCATACACGTGCACGTAGGATCCTCTGCGTGGAAACAGCAGGTTGTCCCTGACGACCCAGAGGACGCGGAGCACCCCATATAGGAACTTCACAGGGATGGAAATCTGTTGCCTGTTCCACTAGGAATATTGTTTGCAAGGCACAAGGTGTCTTTTGGTAGTGAGCACTCTCTGCGCATGCGCAGGTCCATTCGGGAATTACTGCCCAGCCGCCGACTAAGTTGCATTCCTTGAATCTTCGCAGAAAAGACAATTCTTTAATTAGAGTTAGGAATGTGGACAGTACAAAATCGAGAGAGTTTGGGGCTGCTCTCGTTCCCTGTGATGATTGCCATGGTCTGTTGTGCACACAGGTGAGCTGCTGTTGTTAAATCTCTGTCTCTCTCTTTTTTCTTGGTGTTTTTCTTTCCATGCCTGCTGGATCATATATCTTGTTATTTGGGGGTAGGTGTGCCTGTATCTTTTTATGTGTGCTCGCAGTTTGGGCTCATTTTGAATACGGCTCCTACTTCTTCCCTTCAGCGCCAATGAACCCAGCAACATGTCCTACGTGAAAGAGACAGTGGACAGATTGCTCAAGGGATATGACATTCGCTTGCGGCCGGACTTTGGAGGTAATACTTCATCCTTTTTCAACCTGTAACCCATCCCTAGTTCTCCTTTTCTGTCAAAGATAAATGTCAAAAAAAAAAAAAATCATGTCTTTTTCATAAGCGTGCAGTACGCCCACACACACACCCCGGACCCCCAGGCTCAGTGGAGGGATCCCCAGGCTGACCGACCTTCTCTCGGTCCGACACCCCCCTGCATAGTCACTGCATCACGCGTGTGCCCACACCTGTTTTCCAGGCTGTCCCCTGCAAGGCGGGTGGCGAGTAGGGAGGGAGCCCGTTCAAAATGCACTAGGGCTGCGGAGCCCCCCGCCCCTCCCCCGCCCGTGCCACTCCAAACAGTATGTCCTCAATGTGGTCCCAATCGCCTCCCCGGCAGGGCCCCCCGTGGACGTCGGAATGCGGATCGATGTCGCCAGCATAGACATGGTCTCCGAAGTGAACATGGTGAGTGGCCTCCCACGGGCCCGGCGGCCCGGCTTACGCAGATGGGAAAAGGACCGGTCCCCGCGCCCTCTGCGTTTCCCTGGCGGTCACTTCGCCCCGGGCCCGAGGGTCCCCCTCCGCGAGCCCCCCGCTCCGACACGCACACCCGGTCGCCCCTGGTTTGCATTTTCAGCACACACGGGGTACTGCGGTGCTGGGGAAGGAACGTGCTCGCCGCTATTTGGGGAAGGACGGGTGACTGTCGCGCCGCGGACCGGCTGGGGCGGAGTCGGGTTCCCTGCGCGTTCGGCGAGCGAGGCACCACCTGCCGGCGGCGCGCGGCCTGCGCCGGGTCCCCGACCTGCGCCGGGGGGCGGCCCGCGGGCGCTGGTGCGCGGCTGCTGCCCCCCGCGGCGCTCGCCGGCGGCCAGCCCGGACGCACCGAGGCCCCGCCACCGAGCGCACGGTCCGGGGGTCCGGGCGCCCCTTCCTGGCTCCGGCTCGGGCGCCAGGTGTGGCGGGAGCAACAGGCTGACACGGGTCCGCGCTCGCTAACCGGGAAAGTGCGGGTCTGCGTCTGGGCAGGCGCGTCGCGTTCCCACGTGCGGGCTGAGGAATTCGAATCCTGCATCTTGCAGGTCTAACTAGAAACCAAAGGGGTCGAGTTACATTTCTCCTTTTATTCTAGAACCCCCAGCATGCTTTTAAAAAAAGCCTGCGGATTTAAGGAACTGTGCAAGAGAGAGAGGGTGGTAATAAGAGCACAATCCTTTCCTTTCACAGGGGTCGACATCCTTTTCTTTCTTATTTCTTCCGTTGCAAATGCATTGAAATCATAGCTGCCACTTTTTGTCGTGGTTGCCTGTCCCACCCGCCGTGGCGAGGTCTCTAGCGGTCGGAGTTTCTAACTGTTGCTTCTAGTTAAGGCGAGGGGGGAGAGCCTGTTGCTTGCCTAGAACAGGCCACCCAGGGAACAGCTCGATCTGCGTGAGCAAAATGCCATTTTGATTCCACTTGCGAGAAAATATTATGGCAGAAGAAATTTAGACAGCCTGAATAATTTAAAGACTAAAACCTTTGGGGGTTTTATCACTCTGTAGCTATAAAGGCTGTTGAATTGTCTTTCAGTTCATTCCTAGCATGTCGTTTTATTCCAGTATGCTCCAGTTTAAGAAGTTTTCTTTTCTTATTTTATGTTATATCAGGGAGGAAATAAATATATCTATTGCTTATTAAATAGGATTAGAATAAAACGTATGACTATTAAGTTTCTGCATTTTGTAGTTGCAACCCACCCTGCTTTAGATAGCTTTGATTGTTGTCCTGGAAAAAGAAACTCCGTTTTTAAAACTTAATGGACAATGAATGTTTTCTGACTTGACAAAGATCTTTAATAGACCGATGTTAGATTCTGTTTACTTATATGTCAATACCACAAAGCTACTGAAACCGCACTATTTACAAACACTCTGAGAGATGTCATTACGTGCACATACACAGATCATGCCTGATCCATGCCAATGTAACCAAATTAAACAAGGAATTAGTTTAACAAGTTGTTATCATGCATGTAAATAATTATTTTCCCTTCAATAATTAATTTTTATACCCAGTAAGCAGTCATGTAGGCTTTGCCAGTGGTCTACTTTGCTGTATAGGAAATCATGCATTTCAGAATTTAAAATATATATATATATATACACACTAATAAATTATTTCAGACATATTGACACACATCTTTTCTTTGAATTGAATTGAATAAGGAAGTTGCTGTTACTCAAAACAACCACTGTAAGCAAAAATCTCTGTATAATCCATGGTCCTACTGATTTTATGCATAAGCTTTAACTGCAATACCACTGAACATTTCTTCTTAAAGATTGAATTATACATTCTGTCTCTACACTTTAATTTGCAAGAATATACACTCAACTGATAAACCTTTGAAATATATATTCCACTAAAATACTTTTCCACAATGGTATAAGAGTTATGATGAGAAAAAAATAAACTACTGAAAGGCGAAGAATAATAAATCTTTATTTATTTATTTTTCCTTGTTTCTCCTCTGTCTGAGAACTACCAAAGGGACCCAAAGCTCATTTCATCTTCTTTCATCTCTGGCAAAGCACTGAAATATATGGATTAGAAATAGCTCCCAGGAAAAGAGAAATAAAGAGGAATGATTTTAGAATTGAGGGCTCTGCACACACAATACCTGGGTGGTTACCCCCCTTAAGATATATGTTTATAAAATGCCTTGATTTTTAGATAATACAAGTAGGGTTGAAAGTCCGTTGGAAATAAGACTTATTGCTTTTCATTTTAAGCATGTTTCAGTACCCTGATAGGTAGTAACTTTTGAGATTATATAATAGGATATTTTCATCAAAAATAACAAAAAATAATGATGGACACTAATATAATAACACTAGCATTTAGGAAAATGCAAGTTAAATCTATTATTAAAATATTGCTCATGTTTACATTTGTATTCATTATCATTATTGACCATTCCATGGCTGGGAAAATGACATGGTAATTGTGCAATAAGCTAATGGATTTTAAAAATAGATTCTATTTTTTCCTTTGTTTTCCCAAGTAAAATATAATTATAGATTGGCTCATAGAATTGCCTGTTTTAAAGACTAATCTCACATAAGGAATATTTTCTGATTCATGTCCTCCAGGATATAAAATATTTTTACCAAATTAAGAAAGAAAAAGGAGATTTTACAGTCAAGAATCTCTACAATCAGGAATTGTTGGCTCTGAGCAGAGAATGAAAACCTCGGAAGAATAATTCTGATGGAGAAAGAATATATACTTGGGAACAAGACTTTTCTTTCCAGGAAGTAATATTGATTAAATTAGAAGTGATTTTTTTTTTTTTCTTTCTGTCATCATGGGATGTATGGTATATGCAATAGCAACCACATACTGTTATTTTCTAAATGTTCATCTTAAAAAACTACATGAGTTCCATTTATTGTATGTTAAACCCTTCAAGCCTTCTCTTTTAACAATTTTTGCCAAGCCGTACACACGCACACACAGAGAACTGACTAAAGATGAACAGGAGGCAGCTGGAGAAAACAGACAAAAGCTCCCAGAAATTGTCCTTAAAGTAACCACTAACATCTGCTACTATAAGTCCCGTAAAACACAGATAGTAGTAGGCCAGTTCTCTTTGAGCAGCAGTTTGGGGAAACATGATATTAACTACCTGCAGATAAGTAGTTGAACTCTTGTATTCTAGCTGTTCCGACTTATTCAAGAGGTGGACCGTGATCATCAAGTGGGGATCCCAACCACACAGCTTTCTGATCCCAGTTGAAGACACAATGGTCCAAGTGACCCCTGCAGAAGACTTTGTAGGCACTGAGTCCTGACACTAAGCGTGCATTGATTCCAGGTCATCCCCAGCGTGAGATAGCTCTTAGGGATTCATCGTTTGTCTCCTTCTTTAAGCCATGGGTGGGTGCAACAGTGAGGGCTCTCATAGGCATTACCGTTAACAACCGTTAACATTACCATTACGATAACAGAAACTAAAATGAGCCAATTTTATAAATAGTGCTCTAAGAAAAACAAGTTTAAATTACCAAGTGTCCATTTAAATTCCACTGTTGTTATTTTTTTTTTTTTTTCGCTGTTATTATTTTAGTATTTGATTCTGGAGGTTTCTGGTACCCACTTCAGTTGTGTCTAATTGGCATTACTATGGTAACTCAAAACAGTAACTACTTGTCAAAATCCTGCTCCCCACACCCAGTTGTCTCAGTCATTGCTTTTCAATCTTTAATGCGTACCTGAACCACTCTGGGATCTTTTTTTTTTTTTTAATTGAATCATAGCTGTGTACAATAATTCAATCATGGGGTACAGTTGTGCGGGATCTTGTTAAAATGCAAACTTCCAGTCAGAAGTGCGGGATGAGGCCTGGCATTCTGTATTTCTCTCCCTGGTAACGCTGATTGCTAGTGTGTAGACAGAACTTTCAGTATCAAGATTATAGTAGATTGTTCTAAAATTTAGTTTTATTAATAAAATAGTACTTTTTTATTTCAAGATTCCAAATGAAGTTTCAAGTTAGGTTCCAGGTTGTTAAACAGGTAGATGTGCTCTAAAGAAAAAATAGTTCGATAATTGGTGATAAGCGATTAGATAAAGACAAGAGCCTAGATGATGGGGCTTGACCTAAACTAATAATCTATTTTCCTAACTCTGTCATTACCCATGAATCAGCCAATCTTAAGTGATGGGTATAAAGATATTACCAAGCATAGTAATTCAACAATACTCCCCTGTTGCTTTATGGAACACCTATGATTTTTCTTCTTCGGAATAGAGAATGTTGCAAACTCTTTTCTCCCACCAAGGAGCTAGCAACAGCTTTGTAAAATAGCCTAAACATGCTCTTGCTGCTGTCAGTAAATGCTCTGAGGTTATAATAGAATTTCCTTTGCAAACAGAGCAAATAGGTCAGTGCCATTTAAAGGCAGGAGCAGATATCAGCAGTTAAATAAAGATGTAAAATAATGTTTTTCTCTTACCTGAGTAATCACCCAGGTCTTTCTTTTAGGTACTGGGTTACAATATTATACCATCTGGAGAGGCTGAGAAAGGAAAATCTTCTCTTTGCCTGACTGAAGATAACAGAAAGATATTTTTATACTCTAAGCCACATTAAAGCAAGACTCCCTAGATTTTTAAAAGTTTGAGTTTACATTTGAAAGCCTGTGATTTTAGGATTATAGGACCAGAATGAGTATTAAATTGTATGATACAATGAAAATAGATAGTAACATTTATTGAACCTTTTCTGCATGAGAAGTATGGTTATCAAGGGCTTTACAATAATAGCTTATTTATTACTTAAGGCTGTGCACTTCTTTTCCCCCAGTAAAGACTGAAGAACTGAAGCTGAAAGATGGAAGTCACTGAGATTACATCATTAAATAACTTACTCAGAAATATGGAGTTATTGAATAGCACAGCCAGGATTTGAAATCAGGCAGCCTCTTTCCACGGTCTGACTCCCAACTGCCTACTAGCAAAAAGTAAAATGTTCCTACTCTTTAGCTTTCAAATCTTGAGTAATTTGACTTCACTGGACCTCAAGTTTCTCCCTGTAAAATAAAGGTAAATTCCTTGATTGCTAAATCCCTTTACATTTTAAATATTTTATAATAATCTTGAACTTTTAAATATTTTAGACTCCATTAAAAGAAATAACTTCTCTCCATCTTATTCCCTATTTAGACTGTGTCTTGTTTCATTTTATTCTCCTAATAGGTGTGTCAATCAACAAGCATTTATAGAATTCCCACTGAGTGCAAACTATGGTAATCGCCTGGGAACGCTGAAATGATTGTGTACAGTCTGGAGCCTCTTGAGCCACTGTTTTAATTAGTCATAGAATTATCATCCGATTTTTTTCTTCCTTAAATACATATGCAAAGACAGCATCCGAGACCCTAGGCTCACTGATCTTCAAAATGAGACTTGACCGATGGGTGTTTCATATTGTATTGAACGTTGAAGCCAAGATCAAATTGGAAGTATTTTTACCTGGTGCCATCCTTTGCATTAATATTGAGAATATTGCTCCTTTACCACCAAACTAACAATTTTTTTTCAATACTTCATGTAAAACAGAAGGAAACTGTTGTTTTTCAAGATCTGGGTATCCCAAAGGGCCTAACCTGCCTAAACTCCTTCCATAAAGTGCCTGAAGAGTGAGGGGTAAAACCAGGGTGTTTGTCTTAACTACATATCATTTAATATCAGTTATCTCTGTTTTTGGTGATTTTGTCTTGGCAGGTTCCCTAATGCCTGACAGCACCCTCCAAATAACTCACACACAAATGAAGTCTTGGATTATCAAAACATTTTAAAAGAAAAATGAATGGTTCAGATGTTTTCAATTAACTTAGGGGGCTCAAATGATATGGTTATACTTGAAAATGATAGAAGGACGAGTTGTATGTATTTTTAGTTGACTAAATGTTATTACAGTTTCTCCATAGACTGGGAGAGCTCTGAGTCCTATTTTCAGAATACTTCTGTTTTCAGCAGATCGTGCAATTCCTAAAGTTCCTTGACTTCTGTCTATTGAGAGGGAAGAAGGCTAATAGTAGCATTTAGGAATCTATGACTCAGCACTTGGCAGCTATGCTTAAGAAGAACTTTACAATTGACTCACATCAGTAGTGAAAACTTAGAAAGGGGGCTGGCCACAAAACAAACTCCAAGACATTTTTTTTTTTTGTCCTCAGCGAGCCCACGTATCCCTTGTAATCCTCATTGCTGCACCCCCACTGAATAAACAAAGGTATCTGCCCCTATCCCCCGTGTTTCCATTAGAACCTGTAATCGTGCTGTGAATTGAAGACTAAATGGCAGTTTTCCAAGAGCCTTGATTCAACTACTCTAGCACATAAAACAGATGTAAACTCTGCCCTTGTGGACTTTACAGTTTTTTTAAGAAAAAAAGTGATTTCAAGTCTCTAATGTTGGGGTGAAGATTTTTCTTTCTGGAAGATTTCAAAACATCCACAGTTATCTTTGTCTATGTGGTAGGTGCTATAATAGGTGTATGGATGTATAGGATTGTATGATGCCTGGAATAAGTCATAAAGAGGAATACAGTTAGCAATTGTGTACAGCCTACAAATCAGGTGAACTTCTCAAGTACAGGGAGGGCAGAGGCACATGCAGGTTGACCTTAAAACAGTATGGAGTTTTCTGGTAATTTCTATTATGAGAATTTAAAGAGCACAGGGAGGATTGTCAAGAACTCAGACTGAGTGCTCAAAGCCAGGGATCTGATAATGTTCCTGAAGGTTCTCCCTGTGTGTAAAGAAGTCTCTCTATACACAGATATTTGTTTGTATATGCACTGACAATTTCTGGAAGAGTACCCCAGAGATGAGCAGCAGTTAATATATCTTAGAAGTATAACGAAGGCTAGGAATGTGCACCAGAGGGGTATTTGCTGTTCTTCATGTGTCCCCTTTGAATTCTTGGTTTTAAAAAAATCTTATACATATGCTCGACACTCTCATTTTAAAAATAGACTTTATACACAGAGAGAGAGAGAGAAATGATGCTGGAATATCTATGCTGAGGAAACAGATCTTAATCTCAAAATGCAGAAATCCTGACAAACAATTTAGCAGACACTATGTTTCACATCTCAGAGTCTTGGGGCTGTGTGGAGGATAAGCAGAGAAAGATAAAGCTGCTGCAAAATCCAGAGGAGAGCTGATGAATGCCTAAAGTAGTACAGTGGCCACTGGAAGAGAAAGTAAGAAAAAATTATATTCAAGTAGAGGTAAATTGGACTGATTTAGTGCGTGGTTGGATGGCGAGGTTAGGCAGCTGATGAGCCCCGAATGCCTCTGAGGTTCCATGTTGAGTCATCAGCATTTTTTGGCACCACCTGTACAGGAAGGAACACAGGGAAGGGAGCACCTCGTCATCTTTTTTACTGCTAAAGAGGACATATTTTCAGAGTGAAAAAAAAGAGACTATTATTATAAGCTACTTGTGGAAGCATATGGTAGGATATTAGAGATTGGAATCAATGGTCTACTTCCTTGGTGCATCTTCTAATTCTGCTCACAAATACAAGTTCTATAGAGATAAATCAGTGGCTGAATTAGGTCGATTAGAGATACGGAGAAAAGTTGCTGGACAAAAGAAGAGAATAACATAAAGTCAACTTTAATTATCCCTAGCAACATGGCTATTTATCTAGGAGGATCTGGACCCGCATTGGATTAGAACACACTTTTCAAATTCTTCCAGAGAAGTGATCTTTGTATTCTGTTTTAGTCCCTTTTAATATATAAGACCATATAGGTAAGAAAAAAAGATGTGTGGGAAACTCACTTACACAGCATCTGCTCTCTTCACTGTATCCTGAAAGTGATTCAGAGCCCTTCTGGAACGTTGTGTTTCCATGGGAAATTGCATGAAAGCAGGGTGAGTTCTTGTAGAATGTGTATGTGGTGAGGAAATGAGATGGGCCATACCAGACGCTGCAAGTGAGGCTGACAGCATGGCCTGAGAAATGAAGCTTTTACCTGCCAGGAAATTAAGACGTGCCTCCCAGGAGCTTTGCAAAGTAACATTAACATTAAGATGGCCTGTTGGGTATGATTTTAAACAAGAATTCCACAGAGCCCTTTCCCCTATGAGATGGTCTTCTGGAAAGAAAAAAATCTATTTGAGCAAAGTCTTATTCATAGATTGTATTGTTTGGGGAAAGAAGACAGAGAAGCAGCCGGAGAAATAGACTCAAATAGAAGAGGGCTCTTAGGTAGCTGCTGGCAATCAGCTGTTCCTCCCTACATCTACTGAAAAGGAGTGTGGGTGATGACTCTTCAGATACAACAGGAAAAATTAGAGTTTAGATGCTTTGTTCTTGATGCGGACGAGATTGAGCAGGGAAGTTGCTAGCGGCGAATCCACTTAAATGATAGAGTTTATTTGGGATCCTCCCAGGAAGTAAAGGAGTAGATTTGCTGAGGGCTCAGGATCCCTGCCTGCTCTAACCCTCCCTGACTCACGTGAAGATATTTCTCTTATGATTTATTATTTTCAAGGGAATGATACACAGTTCTCTAATCAAGAGAAATGGCTTTGTGGTTTCCATGGAGATAGTTCAATGACGTTCATTTGAAATCCTACCTGTACCTAGAACATTTCCTCATGTCAGCAGCCACTGTTTCTCTCTTCTGACACCTGCAAAGCCCATGTACTTCAAAACCCACAGGAAACCGTATTTCTTCTAGGGAGACTCTTTTGCAGCTGCACCAGATAGAGTCCCAAAAGACAAAAGACCCAATATAAGGTTTTTCTTAACCTTACCTTCCCCCTCAACTATATAAGCAGGAAGTTTAGGGTTATATTCTCTATACTCTCTACGCAGCTCCCAGCATATTTTAGAGTCAATGATAAGATATATTGGGTTTGTAAAAAGAGTTTTTCATGACTTAGATTTTTTCAGCAATTATGACATTTACATTTTTAAATTCAGAAATTAATAGTTTCTCCATCAAGTCTACCTTACATCTATAATTTTCTTTTATGTTGACCATGGATTATGAGCTATTTCCATAGAAACAGCTTCATCACATGGCAGAGCCAGTTTTGCAAACACAGAATAATTTCATCAGAAATATCAATATGATTATATATATATATATACACACATGTATATATGACTTTTCATCTGCTTTAAAAAGTAATCATTGATTTTCATTTTTCAAATGTCATGTTACTGGCACCTGGACTATCAATATTTCTAGACACATCTAAGAAATTGTTAAAGAATAACTTGATTGATGACTACAAAGTGAATGGCATTTTTAAATGCCATTTTAAAAGAAAAATTAAACACAAAACGTAGCATATGGGAAGTGACTCCTCAGCCAATCTGGGGAGGTTTTAAAAGTGACAAATCTTCAGTTTTAAAAGCTAACCAAGGCTTTATCAGATAAGAAAACAGAAGGTCAAAGATATCTCTAATTCAGAAACATATGTTTATAATATCGATCTATCTATAACTTCTATGTAGTCATTTTAAAAATAATTGTGTCTTTGCTCTACATAGTATGTTTGCTTAAAAACGTAAACTTTTGTCTGAAACTTCCACATCCTCTCAGTAATTACTGACTGTAGTCAGTGAATGTGGTAAATCCACTACCAAGAATCTTACATGAAAGATTCTTGCCACTGACAGCACCACCTCTGTGTCCTTCCCCTTCTCCCCTCTCAAAATTCGGGTGAATAAAAAATCTCAAACCAACAACTGAGTTGAGGCTCTGAGAAAAGCAAAGATTTACTACAAAGGTTGATATGGGACAATTCAGAATATCTGGCTTCAGGGGGTAAGAACTGAATTTTGGAAGTGTTGCTGTTGAGAATAAGAGGAGGATGAAATTAAAAATTTGGGGAGTAAAACGTAATCACAAAATTGAAAAGTTTCTCTCCTACGGGCCAGTCTACTATGCCTGTGCCGACATCACTTTGGGAAACACCCCATAAGCAGTGTTGTCATGAAGTCTGAAAGGAATTTCATAACCTGGTTTTCTGAAATTATGGAATGAAATGACTTTCAGGATATTACAGGAAGACATCTGCTCCATTGTGTTCAAAATCACTGTCATTACACACAAATTTAACTGATGAGTTGTGCATTTGCATAGTCACCATCTTGCTTTTGCACAATTTTGTGTGTGTGTGTGCAGTTTTTGGCCAGGGCTGGGTTTGAACCCACCACCTCCAGCATATGGGGCGGGCGCCCGACTCCTTTGAGCCACAGGTGCCATTCCTGCTTTTGCACATTTTAAAGGATTTATGTAGGACCTTTGGTTCTATAAAATGGACAGGGATGTGATGCAAAACTCAAACATTGTATTTGTAAAGACAATATTCATTGTCTTTATTCTTGTTCAATATAGTTATTCTATTCAATTCCACTGAGTGGAGCTTAGCTTTTAAATCAAGGCACAGGACTCTGTTGGCACAGTAGGTAGCGAGCACCTCCAGAAGGTGATTTCAACCTAACTGGGAGCCACCGGCTGAAAATGTCATTATTAGGACTCGATAGCTTCAGTTGCATTTCCTGCTGAAATGCAAACAACTCTGGGAAAAGCAGAGGTAACATTGGTTTTCAGTCCCCCTGTTTGTGTCAGAGTGTGAGTGAATGGTTGAATGAGAGACCACGTTTGTATTTGGGACAGAGATTAGAAAAGAGCATGAGGAGAGAGGAGAAGCTGGTGTTATTTTATAATTTTTCCCAGAATCAGCACTTTCTTGAGTTTAGGAGATGATTTGTACCAGCCAGAAAAAGGGGGCAAGGTGTGCTGAGACAGCATTTCTGTTGCCTACACTGATCTGCATTTGGAAAGCGTTTTGCTTGGTCTGACAGTGATGCCCAATATTTTGTAGCTGAAATGTGAAATTCAACTGTGTTTTCTGACAGTGTAGGATCCATGCTGACTGGGTGATGATAGTATTTTATAGTTTTAGGATTTAATTAATCTCATAATTAAAAGCGATGTCCAGTGGGCAGTATACAACAGACATCTTTAAGTCAAGGCACTCTGCATCGGGGGTTTATAATTTTGTTTGTTCTTCAGAAACATCTTTCCCTTGAATGTGTTTCTGTCAAGTTATTTGTGAACAATTTTAAATCACTTAAATGTATCAGGATGATATTATACCCTTATCTATACTCTCAAATATGAACCTTGTGGCTGACTTAACCCCTTTGTTTTGAGCTTCATATAAAATGGAAATAATATTTTCTGCTCTGCCTATTCCAGAGAGCCATGAGCATTGAAAGAGATATATCATATGTGTACAAATATATGATCAGGTATAACTGCTATATAAACTGTAAAACACTATAAATGACAAATGCTGTTATTTTTATTATTTTACTCTTATCTCCAAAACTTGTAATAACTGGCTTCTTTTTTAACGTCAGGACATCAGGGGTTACATTAATTCTCATTATGCATGATCAAGTTTAATAAATGCATAGTAATATTTTCGTTTGATATTGGGATTTTCATTATGCAGATGAAATTCACATTTCTTCTAATTGTGAAACTTCCCTATGAGAACTGATAGAAATAAAAATGGAAAGAATTTCCCTCATCTTCTCTCCTGCTATTTTTTTTCTTGATTCCTATTCAGAAAAAGCTAGATTATGCTACCTCTCAAACTGTTAAGTTTCAATGTGTGTATGGTCCATCCCCGCCTCTCTAAATTTCATATTGTGTGTTACTTGCCTGACATGCAGAGAAAATGGGTTACATAATTATTCCATGGGATTAGCCCAGAATTAGAGTTCTAGGATCGACTTTTATTTTCCACTACAACCTCTCCACTTAAAGGCTAGAGCAGTGATTTTCAACCAGTGTGCCATGAAAATTTTTAAACATTATTAATTAAATTATTTTTGAAACAAGTTCAAAGCACAGTAAGTATATTCATATTTTTTCATTTTTTTTGATCAACATATTTTAAGTGTGCCATGGAAGTTTAATCCAGGGTACCATGAGATAAAAAAGGTTGAAAAACACTGCTGTAGAGTGATTACATAATTTATTGTTCAAACACACACTTTGAGAGTAAGAGAGGGGCACTATTAATAAATACCTATTAACAACAAGTGCAAACCAACACTGTCC
This sequence comes from Perodicticus potto, assembly GCA_963574655.1. Classification (NCBI taxonomy): domain Eukaryota; kingdom Metazoa; phylum Chordata; class Mammalia; order Primates; family Lorisidae; genus Perodicticus; species Perodicticus potto. The sequence goes on from CAUYRH010169222.1 coordinate 22,613, forward strand.
TAGGAAAGCCACGATCTATGATTACCATATGCCACCCAGGGCCTGAATTTCTCTTTAACACGAGGACTTATTGAAGGCTGAATGAAATAATGTATGAAAATCTTTTGGCATAATGCCTTGACTCTTAGTAGGTGCTTGGGGGAAAAGGCAGGCTATTTTTAATCATAGTATTCTTTTTTGTTCCATTTTTATTAAAATATACTATTTTACATATATATGGGGTATGTGTGTTACAAACCTGGAATGTCTAGTGAACAGGTCAGGATATTTGGGTTATCCGTCACCTTGAAGATTTATCGTTTCTATGTGTTGGCATCCTTTCAAGTCCTTTCTTATAGTTAATCTGAAATAGACAGAATACTCTTGGGAAGTATAGTCACCCTATTCTGCTATCAAACTTCAGAACTTATTCATTCTATCTAATATATATTTGTACCCATTAATCAACTTCCCCTCTCTAACTCCCACTTCTAACCAACCCTACCTGGTGTCCCATATTTACCATGCTACCCACTATGTCCATGAAATGAATATTTTTAGCTCTTACCTATGAATGATAGCATGTGATATTTGTCTTTCTGTGCCTTATTTCATTTAGCATAATGACTTCCAGTTCCATCTGTCTTGCTGAAAATTATATGATTTCATTCTTTTTTGTGATCAAATGGAATCCCAGCAGGATACTATTATGGATAGTATCAGGATACTATATATACCACATTTTCATTATCCATTTGTCCATTGATGGACACTTGAAGTTGACTTCTTATCTTTACTATTATGAATAAATGTGTGTGACAATAAACGTGTGAGTACAAGTATCACTTTGATATGCTAATTTCTTTTCCTTTGGTCAAATGTCCAGAAATGAGATTCCTGGATCATTCTTACTTTTCTGAGAGCTCTCACTACTATTTTCCAAGGTGGTTGCACTAATTTATATTCCTACCAACAGTATGTAAGAGTTTCTTTTTCTCTGCATTTTTTTCAAATCCGTATTTTTTTAAAATCTTTTTAATAACCACCATTCTAGCTGGGGTAAGATTGTATCTCACTGTTCTTTTAGTTTATATTTCCCTGATAGTTAGGGATATTCAAGATTTTTTCATGTATCTGTTAGTCATTTGTGTTCTTTTTTTGAAAAATGTTCATTGATGTCCTTTGCCCATTTTTAAATGGGTTTATTTGACTTTTGCTTACTGCCAAATTATCTGATGTCCTTGTATATTCTGGATATTAGTCTTCTATTAAGTGAGTTGTTTGCAAATATTATCTTTCACTTAAAAGGTTGTGTATTCAAGTCAGATGAATGATTCTTTTGCTGTGCAAAAGCTTTTACGTTTAATATAGTTCCATTTATCTATTTTTTTTTTTTGTTACCCGCACTTTTCATTCTTAGCCAGAAAATCTTTGCCTAGACCAATGACCAAAGAGAGGGAAGAGTTTTTCCCTGTGTTTTTTTCTAGTGGTTTTATAGTTTCAGGTCTTACATTTAGGTCTTTAATAAATCTCCAGTTGACTTTTGTTTATGGTGAGAGATGGGGGTCCAGTTTTATTCTTTTGCATATGGTCATTCAGCTTTCCAAGGAGCATTTATTGAAGGGGGTATCCTTTGTCCAATGTATGTGCTGGTGGCTTTGCTGAAATTCAGTTGGCTGTAAACATATGGGTTTATTTATGAATTCTTTAGTCTATTACATTGATATTTATGAGTTCTTTAGTCTGTTACATTGATCTATTTTTATGTCAATACCAAGCTATGTTGATTACTAGAGCCTCATAATATGTTTTGAAGTAAAGTGGTGTGATGGCTCCCAGCTTTGTTATTTTTGCTTGTTTGCTTTGGCTATTCTGGCTCAATTTTTCTTCCATACAAATTTTAGTATGAAAATTTCACTTTCTATTTCTGTCAAAGAAGGCATTGATATTTTGATAGGTATTGCATTCAATTTGTGGATTGCTCTAAGAGTTATGCTCATTTTATTTTTTTATTTTTATTATTTAAAAAATATTTATTTATTTATTTATTTTTTTTGTTAAATCATAGTTGTGTACATTAATGCAATTATGGGGCACAATGCGCTGGTTTTATATACAATTTGAAATACTTTTATCAAACTGCTTAACATAACCTTCACCTCATTTTCTTCGTTATTGCATTAAGACATATATATTCTACACTTAGCAGATTTAACATGTACCCTGGTTAAATAAATCATAGGTGTGGTCCCACCAATTATCCTCCCTCCGTCCCTTCCCTCCCCCTCCTCTATCCCTTTCATATTGGGCTGTAGTTGGGTTATAACTTTCAAATGGAAGTGTGGGTGCTTATAATTTTTTTTCTTTTTCTTTTTTTGTTTTTTTTTTTTTTTTTGAGTTTTTGGGCGGGGGCCGGTTTTAACCCACCACCTCTGGTATATGGGGCTGGAACCCTACTCCTTTGAGTCACATGTGCCAGCTGGGTGCTTATAAATTGGTTTCACATTAGGGCTGAGTACAATGGATACTTTTTCTTCCATTCTTGAGATACTTTGCTAAGAAGAATATGTTCCAGCTCCATCCATGTAAACATAAAAGAGGTAAATTCTCCATCTTTTTTTAAGGCTGAATAATATTCCATGGTGTACATATACCACAATTTACTAACCCGTTCATGGGTTGCTGGGCACTTGGGCTTCTTCCACAACTTAGCAATTATGAATTGGGCTGCAATAAACATTCTGGCACAAATATCTTTGTTATAAAGTGATTTTTGGTCTTCTAGATATATGCATAGTAGAGGACTTGCAGGATCCAAAGGTAGGTCTATTTTTAGATCCCTACGTGATCTCCAAACTTCTTTCCAAAAGGACTGTATTAGTTTGCATTCCCACCAGCAGTGCAGAAGTGTTCCCTTTTCTCCACATCCACTCCAACATCTCTGGTTATGGGATTTTGTGATGTGGGCTAATCTTACTGGAGTTAGATGATATCTCAAAGTAGTTTTGATTTGCACTTCTCTGATTATTAAGGATCATGAGCATTTTTTCATGTGTCTGTAGGCCACGTGTCTGTCTTCTTCAGAGAAGTTTATATTCAAATCCCATTGAGATGGGATTATTTGTTCTTTTTTTGCTAATATGTTTAAGTTCTCTCTGGATTCTGGTTATTAAACCTTTGTCAGAGACATAACCCGCAAATAACTTTTCCAATTCTGAGGGCTGTCTGCTTGCTTTATGTACTGTGTTCTTGACTGTGCTGAAGCTTTTTAGTTTCATCAGATTCCAGTAATGTATTTTTGGTGTTGCTTCAATTGCCTGGGGGTGGTGGGGGGGTGGTCTTCCTCATAACATTTTCTCCCAGGCCGATTTCTTTAAGAGTTTTCCCTGCACGTTCTTCTGGTATTTTTATAGTTTCATGTCTTAAGTTTAAATCTTTAATCCAGTGAGAATCTATCTTTGTCAATGGTGAACGGTGTGGATCCAGTTTCAGTCTTCTCCAGGTCTCCAGGTCAGTTCACCCAGCACCATTTGTTAAATAGTGAGTCTTTCCCCACTGGATGTTTTTGATTGGTTTTTCAAAGATCAAATGGTGATAAGTAGCTGAGTTCATCTCTTGGATCTCTATTCTGTTCCATACATCTACCTCTCAGCACCTACCTCATGCTGCTTTGATCACTGTTAATTTATAGTATAGTCTGAGGTCTGGTAGCATGATTCCTCCTGCTTTGTTTTTTTTCTGAGTAATGTTCTTGGCTATTCGAGGTTTTTTCTGATTCCATATGAAATGAAGTATTATATTTTCGATGTCTTTAAAGTATGACAGTGGTGATTTAATAGGGATTGCATTAAAATTGTATATTGCTTTGGGTAGTATGGACATTTTAACAATGTTGATTCTCCCCAGCCATGAGCATAGTATCTTGTTAACATCTTCAGCTATTTCTTTTCTCAGAGTTTTATAGTTCTCCTTACAGAGATCTTTCACATCCTTTGTTAGATAAACTCCCAAATATTTCATCTTCTTTGGCACTACTGTAAAAGGAATAGAGTCCTTGACTGTTTTTCAGCTTGACTATTGTTGGTATATATAAAGGCTACAGATTTATGAGTACTGAACTTTCACCTGAGACACTGCTGTACTCCTTGATCACTTCTAAGAGTTTTGCGGTAGAATCCCTGGGGTTTTCCAGATATACAATCATATCATCTGCAAAGAGTGAAAATTTGATCTCCTCTGATTCTATATGGATACACTTGATTGCCTTTTCTTGTCTGATTGTGTTGGCTAAGACTTCCATTACAATGTGAAAAAGCAGTGGAGACAGTGAGAAACCTTGGCTTGTTCCTGATCTGAGTGGAAATGATATCAACTTAACTCCATTCAATACGATATTGCCTGTGGGTTTGCTATAGATGGCCTCTATCAGTTTAAGAAATTTCCCTTCTATACCTATTTTATTAAATGTTCTGATCATAAAAGGATGCTGGATATTATCAAAAGCTTTTTCTGCATCAATTGAGAGCATCATATGGTCTTTGTTTTTTATTTTGTATATGTGATGTATTATATTTATAGATTTACATGTATTGAACCATCCTTGAGACCTTGGGATAAAACCAACTTGGTCATGGTGCATAATTTTTTTGATGTGTTGGTGAATTCTGTTTGCTAGGATCTTGTTGAATATTTTTGCATCTATATTTATTAAGGATATTGGTCTATAATTTTCTTTTCTTGTTGGGTCTTTTCCTGGTTTGGGGATCAGGGTGATATTTGCTTCATAGAATGTGTTGGGAAGTATTCCTTCTTTTTCTATGCTTTGGAAAAGGTTATGTAATATAGGTACTATTTCCTCTCTAAAGGTTTGGTAGAATTCCAATGGGAAGCCATCTTATACCGGACTCTTCTTTTTTAGGAGATTTCATATAGTTGATGCTATTTCAGATTTGACATAGGTCTGTTCAACATTTCTAATTCTTTCTGGGTAAGTCTAGGAAGGTGGCATACTTCCAAGTATTGGTCAATTTCTTTCAGATTTTTGTATTTCTGAGAATAGAGTTTTTGGTAGTATTCATTAAGAATTTTTGGAATTTCTGAGGTGTCTGTTGTTATTTTTGCCTTTGTCATTTCTGACTGATGAAATTAGGAATTTTAATTTTCTATTTCTTGTTAGGCTAGCCAAGGGTTTATCTATTTTGTTATACTTTTCAAAATAACAACTTTTTGATTCATTGATCTTTTGAATAATTCTTTTGTTTTCAATTTCATTTAACTCAGCTCTAATTTGGTTATTTCTTTTCTTCTGCTGAGTTTGGGATTGGAGTGTTCTTCCTTTTCCAGTTTTTTGAGATGTCCCATTAAGTAGTTGACTTTCTCTCTTTCCATCCTCTTAAGGAAGGCTTGCAGAGCTATAAATTTCCCTCTTAGGACTGCCTTTGTGGTATCCCAGAGGTTCTGATAATAAATATATTCATTATCATTCTGTTCCTAAAACTTGGTAATTTCCTTCTTAATCTCCTTTTTGACCCAGCTATCTTTCAGCATAAGGTTATTTCATTTCCAGGTTTTTATATGAGTATGTAGATTCCTGTTATTGGTGAGTTTAACTTTTATTCCATGATGTTTTGAGAAAAGACAAGTAATAATTTCTATTTTTTTAAATTTGCTGAGGTTAGCCATGTGACCTAACATGTGATCACTTTGGGAGGATGTTCAATGGGCTGATGATAAGAATGTGTATTCAATTTTCTTAGGATGAAATATTCTGTAGATGTCTATTAAATTCAATTGTTGCATGGTGAAGTTTAAGTCCAGAATTTCTTTGCTTAGTTTCTTATTGGAGGATCTATCCAACACTGCAAAGGGGTGTTAAAATTTCCAACTATTATGGTGCTGGAAGATATCAAATTGTTTATGCCTGTTAGGGTCTTGCTTATAAATTGAAGAGCATTTTGGTTGGGTGCGTAAATGTTAATAATTGATATCTCATCATGTTGAGTGTTTCCCTTAACATGTATGAAGTGACCATCCTTGTCTTTCTTTAGTTTTATTGGTTTCAAAGCCTAATGTATCTTCAAATAAAATTGCAACCCCTGCTTTTTTCTGTTTTCCATTTGCCTGGATTATAGTTGTCCATTCCTTCACCCTGAGTCTACATTTATCCTTAAAGATAAGATGAGATTCTTGTATGCTGCAGATATCTGGCCTGAGTTTTTGTATCCAGTCAGCCAACCTGTGCCTTTTTAGAGGACAATTTAAGCCATACATGTTAATCAAGAGTATTGATAAGTGTGGTATTTTGGGTGTCAAGTTTTTTGAAAGACCAGTGGACTTTTTTAATTCTGTTGGCACTCTGGAAATTGGGTTTTGATCAATAATTTCTGAGTGAGTTTACTTTGGTGGTAGAGCATTGTGGTAGTCATTATGGAAGATGGGTCTGAGAATAACTTGAAGAGCTGGTTTAGTTATGGCAAATTTCTTCAACATGTTAATGTCATTCAGGTATTTGACTTCTCCATCATCAATGAAACTCAGTTTAGCTGGATACAAGATTCTGGGCTGAAAGTTGTTTTGTTTTAGGAGATTGAAGTTTGATGACCATCCTCTTCTGGCTTGAAAAGTTTCAGCAGAAAGATCTACAGTCATTCTAATATTCTTCCCCTTGTAGGTTATGATTGTCTTATGTCTGGCTGTTTGCAGGATTTTCTCTTTCATACTAACTTTTGTGAAATTAATTACAATGTGTCTAGGGGATGCTTTATTAGGATTGAATTGTGCGCGGGTTCTGAAACTGTCTGCTACCTGAATTTCAGTATCTCTTGCCATGTTTGTAAAGTCTTCCTCTAAAATCTTTTGGATTAGAGCATCTGTGCCTTTCAGATCATTCTCATCACCTTCAGGAATTCCAGTAAGGCGAATATTTGCTTTTTTTGGAGTGGTCCCACAACTCTCTCAGGGAATGATCCATCTTTGCTCTCCATTTCTCACATCTCTGAGCATTTGGGAACATTCAATAGCTTTGTCTTCAGTGTCTGAGATCCTTTCTTCTGCCTGCTCCATCCTATTACTGAGGGATTCTACTGTGTTTCTCAGGTCTTTGAGGGATCTGAGATTTCTGGTCTAATTTGTCAAAATCTTTGGTGATTTTGTCTTCTAATTCATTGAATTCTTGAGCCAGCTTTTGAATTACTCCTTGAACTTCTAATTCCAATTTTACTTCAATTCTGTTAATCTTATTTGCTATCCAAAGTCTGAACTCAATTTCTGACATCTCAGCCATTTGTTTATGAATAGGATCTTCTGTTGCATCTCCTTTGTCATACCATGGGAGAGTTGATCTACTCTGGTTATTCATGTTGCCTGAATATTTCCTCTAATTCCTCCCCATCATTATTTTTCACTGTTTGTGTAGAGAAGCTGTAAGGTGAAATTAAATTGAGGGCTCCTGGAGATGTAATTAATCAGCCCTTTACCAGAGTTCTGGGACTGGTGATGGCAGCTTTTCCCCTATGGCTTTATCAAGGTCCTTTTCAGTACTACAGCCTGAGACTCTGGGGACCCGTGTGGTATGTTGGGGCTAGGTGGATCTGTCTTGTATTTAGCTAGACTCTGACCAATCCTAGTGGATCAGTGACTTTGGGTTGAAATCTCAGCTGTGGAGCAATACAAGCAATTAAGACACCCTGCCCCCCTGGAAATAACTGGGAGAGGAGAATCAGACCCTCCCTCTACAACACAACCAGCATATAAACTTGGGGGGAGTCCCTATGTGATCAGCCCAGATTAAGAGTTCCAAACCAATTGTCCTGATAAGCACAAACACATATCAAGTGGGAGAGTTCAAAAGTTTTCCAGCAACTGTATAGCAAGGGTCCACTGGCAGCTCAAGTGTGACTCACTCCAGTGGTCCATGGTGTTAGCAAGGCCTGCCAAGCAAAAGAATTATTCCAGGGGAGCTGGGTCTCTTTTCCTACTTTACATCACCGTCACCCCCAGTCACTGGTTACCCCACAGGTCTGCATTCCAGCTCTCTCTAATACTCAAGTACACCAGGGATTTGCCCCTAAGTCAAAGAGGAGACAATGCCTCCCCAACCAGGCAGTCTCATTGTGTAACCTGTAGGCAGGACTAGTTCAGGTCTGATTCCCTCCTGTGATCATTGAAAACTGGGGAATGTTCCACCTGTGTCTATGCCCAGCCAGGGGTTACCGTGGAGAAGTGTTGTTCTCTCCCTCAGAGACCACACCTCTGCCTTGATCACACTCCACCTCTGGAACCCCTGCAGGTCAGGTCAGGTTCTCCCCACCACTTCCACAGGACTAGGGAGGTTTCTCTCCCAAATTTGACCCCAGTGGGAGGGACCATGGAGCCACCACCACTGTCAGGGGTGCCATTGCCACTGTTGGGTGTCCTTGGTCTGAGATGCTGCTGTGTGCAGGTCCAGGAGCGGGCTGGAGCTGAGGGACAGAGCCCAGACCCCAGCCTGCAGCCACAAGAGCTGGGTGGAGAGCCAGAGGGCAGAGCTGCCTGCAGGCTGTGAGCCACAGGAGCCCTAGTGGGGAACCAGCAGGTGGAGTCTCTGACACATTACCCCTTGGGTGGCAGGAGCCAGGCTGAAGGGAGGGAGTCCAGTTATGCTCATTTTAATGACATCCATGAGCATGACTTTTTTTTGAGATTGGATTTCTTCCAGTCCATGAACATGAGAGGTCTTTTTATATGTTTGAGTCCTTTTCCCATTTCTTTCATTAGTGTTTTTAGTTTCCTGTACAGATCTTTTACTTCCTTGGTTAAATTTACTCCTAGGTATTTTCAGTAGCTATTATAAATGGGCTTGCCTTCTTAATTTCTATTTTAGCTATTTGTTTATTGGTGTATGGAAATGCCATTGATTTTTAAACATTGATTTTATGTCCTGTAACTTTCCTAAAAATTTGTTTATCAGTTCTAAGAGAGTTTTTGGAAGAGTCTTGTTTTTTCTTGGTATACGATCATATCTTATTTGACTCCTCCTCTCCTAACTTGAAAGTTTTTTATTTATTTCTTCTGCCTGAATGCTTTGGCTCAGACTTTCAGTCATATATTCAAAAGGAGTAGTGAAAGTAGGCATTCTTATTTTGTTGCAGTTCTTAGAGGAAAGACTTTCAAAATTTCCCTGTACAGTAAAAATATGTTTTATTATTATTATTATTATTATTATTATTATTATTATTATGAGTTATAGTCTTCTGTGCTGGTTTGGGAGTTTTTATCATGAAGGAGTATTGAATTTTATTTGTTTTCTGCTTCAACAGAGGTTGTCCTCATTCTATTGATGTAATGTATCATATTTACTTATTTGCATATGTTCAACCATCCTTGCATCCCTGGCACAAATCCCAGTTGATCATGGTATATTATCTTTTTGATGTGCTGTGGGATTCAGTTTACTGGTATTTTGTTGAAGATATTTGCATCTATGTTCATCACAGTTATTAGGTGTAGTTTTTTTGTTGTTGTTGTTTCCCTCTCTGGTTTAGATATCAGGGTAATTCTGGCTCCATAGAATGAATTACAAAAATTCCCTTATCTGAATTTTTTTTGGAATAATTGGAGAAAAATTAGTTATATGTTATTAGTTATATGTTTGGTAAAATATAGTAGTTAATCTATCTGATTTGGAGCTTTTCTTGTTTGGGAATGTTTTTGTCACTGATTCAATTTCACTATCTAGATTATTGGTCTGCTCAGTTTTTGTATTTCTTCCTATTTCAATCTTGCTAGGTTGTATATTTCCAAGAATTTATCCATTTTCTTTTAGCTTGCTTTAAGGCTTCTTAGTATGTAGTTGTTCATAATAGTCTCTGATGATCTTTTATTACTCTGAGGTATCATTTTAATATCTCCTTTTCATTTCTGAATTGTTTGAGTCTTCCCTAGTCTATTCTTGGTTGATCTATCTAGCAGCTTATCCATTTTGTTCTTCATCTTTTCAGAGAAGCAACTTTTCATTTGGGTGGTCCTTGTATTGATATATTAGACTCTATATTGTTTAGTTCTGCTACAATCTTTATTATTTTTTCCTGCTATTAACTTGGGGCTTGTTTTGCTTTCCTAGTTCTTTCAGGTGCATAGTTTGATTGCTTATTTTGAATTTTTCTTCTTTATTGATGTAGGTATGTAAGACTATAAACTTCTCATTTTAACATTGCTTTTTTTTGTGTATGTTTCCATTTTCATTTGTTTCAAGACTATTGTATTTTCATCTTAATGTCTCCATGACCTAATGGTCTTGCAGGAGCATGTTGTTTAATTTCAATGCATTTGCATAGTTTTAAAAGTTACTCTTGGCATTAGCTTCTAGATTTATTCCACTTGACATGATCTCAATCTTTAAAAATTCATTGGAACTTGTTAGTGTCTAATCTGTGGGTTATTCTAGAGAATTTTCCATGTTCTGATGAGAAAAATGTGTATTCTTTAGTTGAGTAAAATGCTTTATAAATGTCTATTATGTCCATTTGGTATGAAGTCCAGTTTAAATTCAATGTTTCTTTTTTGATTTTCTGGTAGATCGTCTGTTATATGCTGAGAGTGGGGTGGAGGGTTTTCTCTCTTTAGATGTAGAACTATTTCCTTTATCAATGTGTGTTGCTCTAGTGTTGGGTTCATATATACTTAGTATTATTATGTCCTCTTGCTGGACTGATCTCTATCATTGTATAAGGACATTTTTTGTCTTTTCTTAGTTTTTTTTTTTTTTACTTGCTTTTAGTTTCTACTTGTATGGAATATCTTTTCCTATCTCGTTATTTTCAAACTGTGCATCTTTACAGGGAAATTACATTTCCTACTGGCAGCATACACTTAAGAATGAATGGTTTTTTTAACCTCCTCAGCCAGTCTATGTCTTTTAAGTGGATAATTTCACCCACTTACATTCAAGGTTATATTGATATATAAGGTTTTTCTCACTGTTGTGTGTGTGTGTGTGTATTGAAACACTTGGTGGTCCACATCACTACCATGCACTGCTACAATCCTAACCACAGGAAAGCTCCTCTACCCACATGAATTCTGATACTAGCATGAGCAGTGGTTGAAACAAGAAATTATGAAGAAATCCTAATACTACTATTTGAGTCTTTTTCTCATTTGTGTTTTGACTTTACCAGTGGGCTTTAGGTTTTTATGTGCTTTCATGATAGTAATGCTTGTCTTTTCACTTTCATGCTTAGAATTCTCATGAGCATTTTTTTGTGGGGCCAGTGTAGTCATGATGAAACTCTTAGCATTTGCTTGTTTATAAAAGACTATTTTTTCTTCATTTCTGAAAGGTAATTTTACCAGATATGTACCCTTGGTGGCAATTTTTTTTCTTTGGGTAGTTTGGATATATCATTTTATTTTCTCCTGGTCTGTAAACTTTCTGCTGAGAAGTCTTCTATTAGTCTGATTAGGGTTTCTTTATAGGTGGCTAGATAATTTTCTCTTGCTGTTGTAAAAATTCCCTTTTTTTTTTTTTGACTTAATACAGTTTTATTATAATATGCTATGGTGAAGACCATTTTGCTTTTTATGTGAGAATCACAGGACTTCCTGTGTCTGGATATTCTAAATCTCTTGCTAAACTTGGGAAATTTTCATCTATTACTTAATTAAATAGGTTTTTCAATCATTTGTTCCTTCTTCACCATCTGGGACTCTGATCATTGGTATATTTGGTGACTTTGTGGTGGCCCATATATCACGAAAGCTTTGTTCATTCATTTTTAACCTTTTTCTGTGTTTCTGTGTGACTGATAATTTCACAAGGACCTGTCCTTCAGTTCTGATGTTCTTTATTTCTGCTTGATCTTGTCTATTATTGCAGCTTTCAAATATACCTTTTTTTTTCAAATGTAGCGAATTCTTCAGCTCAAAAATTTCTGTTTGATTTTTTTTTTTATGGCATCTATTTCTTTGGTAAATTTATCACTCATATCCTAAATTGTTGTTCTCATTTGGGGGGGGGTTATTTTTAAAATTTCTCTTGTATCTCATTGAGCTTCTTTAGCATAAACATTTTGAATTATTTTCCCAGGATTTTATAAATTTCTTCTTGATTGGGATTTGTTGCTGAAGAATTATTGGGTTTCTTTGGAAGTGTCATATTTCCTTGCTGTTTCATGTTTCTTGTGTCTTTGTGTTGATACCTGCTCATATTGTGTAATAGTTGCTCTTCTGATTTTTCATATTTTCCTTTGTAGGGGAGGACTTCTCTTGAGCATGTGTTAATGCTGTTGGTTGTATAAGGTTCTTTGGCTTTGATTCTGGCTATGTGCAGTAACGTAATTAGTATCTGTGTGATTTCCTTGTCTGTAACCAGTGTCAGTAGTATCCATGATTTCCTCAGTGGCTTAGAATATAGTTATTAGTGGAGGCTCTGATGAAGTTTTGCTGAGGGCAGGGTTGCCAGTCATGGAGAAAGCTCAAAGAACTCAACCTAGACCTCGCATTTGATCCTGCAATCCCATTATTGGGCATCTATCCAGAAAAAAAAAACAAAAAATTTTATTATAAGGACACTTGTGCTACGCTGTTTACAGCAGCCCAATTTACAATTGCTAAAATGTGGAAACAGCCTAAATGTCCTTCAACCCAGGAATGGATTGGTAAGCTATGGAATATGTGTACCATGGAATTTTACTCAGCCATCAAAAACAATGGAGACTGCAGCGTTTGTACTAACTTGGATGGAGGTGGAACACATTATTCTTAGTGAAACATCACAGGAATGGAGAAGCATGAATCCTATGTATTCAACTTTGATTTGAGGACAATTAGTGACAATTAATGACACAGTGGGTCATGGGGGAAGGAGAGAGCAGACAGAGAAGGAGGGAGGGGGTGAGGGAAAGAAAACAAAAAAAAAAGAAAGAAAGAAAATAGTGACTAATTCTCACATAAATTGGATTCAATTTTGACCAAAGTATATTACTTAAACATTAATTTTTAATTCAACTTGTTAATATGTTGTTTAGGATTTTGCATCCTCACTTATAAGTGAAATATGTTTGTAATTTCCCTTTATAACAATATATTTTCTCCAGTTTCTTTTTTTTTTTTATTTTCTCCAGTTTCAATATCAAGTGTATCCAGATCAAGTAGAATGATTTTGAAATATTTCTTCTTTTCTATTGTCTATAAGATTTGATATGATCTGTTTTTTTGAAATGCTTCTTTACTTTTATTTATATAATATTAGTTGTCTATTTTTTGAGACTTTGGAAAAAAAATAAGAAGTTAACTGATGACTTCATGCTGAGCCTCAGAGTCAAAGCAGTCTATAATGTCTTATTTGACAATGTGAACGTTACTTTCTTGGCATTATTAT
>CAUYRH010169224.1:0-15335 GCA_963574655.1 Perodicticus potto
ACATTACATAGAAATAAAAACAAAGAAAGAGGAATCACACTACCAAATGTGAGACTATACTATAAATCGATAGTGATAAAATCATCATGGTGCTGGCACAAAAACAGAGAGGTAGATATTTGGAACAGAATAGAGAACCAAGAGATGAACCCAACTACTTAACAGTATTTGATCTTTGACAAGCCAATTAAAATCATTCAGTGGGGAAAAGACTTCCTTTTTAACAAATGGTGCTGGGAGACCTGGCTGGCGAGCTGTAGAAGACTGAAATTGAACGCACATCTTTCACCATTAACGAAGATAGACTCACACTGGATTAAAGATTTAAACTTAAGACATGAAACTATAAAAATACTAGAAGAAAGTGCAGGGAAAACCCTTGAAAGAATTGGCCTGGGCGAATACTTTATGAAGAGGACCACCCAGGCAATTGAAGCAGTATTAAAACTTCACTACTGGGACTTGAGGAAACTAAAAAGCTTCTGCATGGCCAAGAACATAGTAAGAATAGCAAGCAGACAGCCCTCAGAATGGGAGAAAATATTTGCAGGTTATGCCTCCAACAAAGGTTTAATAACCAGAATCCACAGAGAACTCAAACTCATTAGCATGAAAAGAGCAAGTGATCCCATCTCAGGATGGGCAAAGGATCTGAAGAGAAACTTCTCTAAAGAAGACAGGTGCATGCCCTTCAGATACATGAAAAAATGCTCAATGTCCTTAATCATCAGAGAAATGCAAATCAAAACTACCTTGAGATATCATCTAACTCCAGTAGATTAGCCCATGTAACAAAATCGCAAAACCAGAGATGCTGGCGTGGATGTGAAGAAAAGGGAACACTTCTACATTGCAGGTGGGAAAGCAAACTAATATGTTACTTTTGAAAAGACATTTGGAGAATACTCAGAGATCTAAAAATAGATCTGCCTTTTGATCCAATAATTCACTTACTTGATATATACCCAGAAGACCAAAAATCACATTATAACAAAGATATCTGTACCAGATTGTTTATTGCAGCCCAATTCATAATTTCTAAGTCATGGAAGAAGCCCAAGTGCCCATCGATCCACGAATGGATTAATAAAGTGTGGTACATGTATACCATGGAATATTATACAGCCTTAAATAAAGATGATGACTTTAACTCTTTCATATTTACATGGATGGAGCTGGAACACATTATTCTTAGCAAAGTATCTCAAGAATGGAAGAAAAGGTATCCAATGTCTATAGCCCTACTATGAAGCTAAATTATAGCTTTCGCATGTTGTCTATAACATAGTTATAGCACAAGAATATGGGGAAAGGGGTAAGGAAGGGAAGGGACAGGGGGAGGGTGGGTGGAGAGATGGTAAATGTTGGGATTACACTTATGGTGCATCTTAGACGAGACAGGTGAAACCTGCTAAATGCAGAACACAAATGTTTTCACATAATAAATGAGAAAATCTAATGAAGGTTATGCTGAACAGTTGGATGAAAATATTTCAGATTGTATATGAAGCCTGCACACTGTACCCCATGATTGCACTAATGTACACTGCTATAATGCAATAAATAAAAAAATAACAAAAAATAAAAATAAATATAGTTAAATGAAAAAATAAAACATTTATTGAGATAATTGGTAAGTGTGGTAGTATTCTATTCATCTTATTTTGTGAGAGTCCATTGCTTAGTTTTATCTTTAGCATCAGTGTGGACATCAGGTTCTGTCCTTCAATTTCTGAGTTCTTAATTTGCTGTTGATCCATTGTGATGGTCAATGTGTTGAACAGGTTGAAGTATTTCCTGTAGAGCTGGTCTTGTTGTGGTGAAGTTCCTCAATGTTTGTATATCAGTAAATGATTTGATTTCTCTGTCAATTTTAAAGCTTAGTTTCATAGGATATAGAAATTTGGGCTGGAAATTTTTCTGTTTAAGTAGTTTAAAGGTAGATAACCATTGTCTTCTTGCTTGGAAAGTTTCATTGGAGAAGTCTGCAGTCACCCTGATGGATTTGCCCCTGTAGATCAACTAGCACTTACTCCTGGCAGTTTGGAGAATGTTTTCTTTTGTCTTTACTTTGGACAGGTTCATCACAATGTGTTTTGGAGAAGCGCAGTCAGAGCTGAGGTGACCTACGGTCCAATATTCCTCTAGAAGGAGGGTATCAGAATCTTTGGTGATATTTGGGAAATTTTGATTTATAATATTCCCTAGTATGGCTTCCATTCCCCTGGGGCATTATTCTACTCCTTCTGGGATACTTATAACTCATGTTTGAACACTTCTTAAAGTCCCATCATTCTGTCAGAGAATGTTTGGTTTTCTCTCTCTTCTTTTCTGCCTCTTTAACTATCTGAGTTATCTTAAGAGCTTTGTCCTCTACCTCTGAGATTTTTTCTTGTGCATGGTCTAATCTGTTGATACTTTCCATTGCATCTTTAAGTTCCCTAATTTACTGCTTCATTTCCTTCAGCTCTGCTATATATTTTCCATGTTCTTCATATCATTAGTCTCTTATTTGATGCTGGTTTTAGATTTCCTTTTGGTTATTTTCCACTTGATCAGCAGTTTCCTTCACAGTTTTTCATCATTTCCTACATTGTTTTCATCAACTGTATTCTAAATTCCCTTTACGTCATTTATAACATTTCTTTATAGGTGGAATCCTCTGGGGTAGCTACCTTACAGTCCGTGGGTGGGGGGGGGGGGGTTGCTCTGGACTAGTTTTTCATGTTGCCAGGATTTTTCTGCTGATTCTCCTCATGAGTGATTTCTTTTAGTTGTTTCCTTGCACTAATTTTCCTTTCACCTCCTTTTGCTCTTTAAGTTACCATGCCTCTGGACTAGGGTTTCAATGAGTCCTTTTGGTACAGGACCAGAAGGATGACAAGATTGAAGAGCAAGAAGGGATAAAAGAAAGTAACAAAAAGAAAAGAAAAGAAAAAAGAGAAAAGAGAGGGGGTACATAAAAGGGAATATTGACAAAAAGAAGAGAGGCACAGAAAGAGGGAGACAGGAGCAATATAGGTGTACAGTAGGGTACTTTGACCCAACCTTAACAACCCCCAACCTCTGGGAGTGCCAGGTTGGGTGGTTCCCTTGAGGTCAGCACCTCTTTGCTAGCCTGTTCAGACACAGTACCCACCTCCACCAAGTAGAGAGGAAAGACAAAAATGCTGTAAATCAAACCAAAACAAGCAAACAGAAAACTTAATGGGATAAAATTGGGGAAAAAAACAAAATAATATGGGTAGAAACACTAGCAAAAATGAAGTTCTAATTGTTAAAAAAGGCAACAATGGAAATTATATTGAAACTAGAAAAATGAATGAAGGAGAAAAGAGAAAAGAAATCTCTATAGGGAAAATGTTGAAATTAAAAAAAAAAAAAAAAAAGCAAAGCAGTATATATATCTTGCTGAATATTGTCTGGGCAACAGGTGATCACTGGGGTATGTGATGTTAATCCCAATGCTGATACAGCTGTATGAGACGGAGCCTGGAGGCCTCTGCTGATTTCTCAAACCCTACAGGGTGGAGAGACTAAATCTCTCCTCAGCCCATTTAAAAGGCACTTTAAACTGCTAACCTGGGCCAACCAGAAGCTTTCCCAGGAAAGTACTTGTGGCTTGGGTCACTCCTGAAGTGGCTATCTGCTTACCCAGTGTGCCAAAACTGGTCTAACTTTATGCTCCTGTGGGCTAAGGCTGTAAGGTGTCTCAGTTCCCACCTTTACACTGCTTAATCACTAGATGACGTGCTCCCACCCGATCCTTGCTCTGCGACACTGAGGGTGGAGCTTGCTGGGGCAGTTCTGCCACAATGGCTGTGCTAGGCCCACAGCTGAATACTATTAGCTCTGTCTGGCTCAGCAGCTCAGTCTGGGGCCCTGGACAAGGCTTGAAGTCCTCTGCACTCTTGCCCAAGTTCTCCCATGTAGGTCAACTGTGTGCCAAGTCCAAAACAGAAAAATAGCTCAAAGGTAAGACCATCCCAGGTTGCAATCTCACTGCTGCTGTACTTACATCTACTGGCAGGATTAGACTGAACGAAAAAACGCAAACACTTGCAAGTTCTCCACTGCTTTTGTCCTCCTCATGGGGTCCAGAAGTCTCTCACTGACTGCCTGTGTACCAAAAGGGATGTTTCTGGGCAGATCCCACAAGCCAGAGATTCCTGGAGTCTTCTCTCCCCAGACTCACTGTGCCCAGTTGCAAGGAAGCTATTACTCAGCCACCATCTTGCTCCTCCCTCTGTAACATATCTTTTAAAAAGTTGAAAATAAGCCTTACCAAAATCACATTGATAGTTTCAACTTAATTTTCTTTTTACCCAGCAGAATTATTTCATAATCACTTCATTATTTCATTCCATACTTTCTCCTTTTTACAATTCTGTCATTCTCTTCTTCTCATATCATAAACTTGCTGTGATTCTTGCTTTCAAGGTTATTTATCTGTTTATCTATCTATGTCAATCACATCTAAAAGTCAGAAAACTGTCCCCACCTCTATTACCAGTCACATGATCATAAGCAAAATACATTATCATTCTGAAACTCATTTTCCAAATATTTAAAATGTAGAATTATACTTTTCTTGTTTATGCAAAAGCATACCAAAACTCACAATATAACAGTATAAAGTAAATTAAAATATTTATGTATTAATCAAAGTTGTAGAAATAAATATTTTAAGGTTTAGGGGTTTTTTTAGTGACAAGGTCTCACTCTGTTGCCTAGGCTAGAGTGCCATGGAGTGACCCTAGCTTACAGAAACCTCAAATTCTTGGGTTCAAGGGATCTTCCTGATTCAGCTTCCAGAGAAGCTGGGACTATGGGCATCAGCCACAATACCTGGCTAATTTTTCTATTTTTAGTAGATACTGGGTCTTGCTCTTGCTGAAGCCAGTCTTAAACTCTTGCCTGAGCTCAAGGGATCCTCCTGCCTCAGCTTTCCATGAATTTATGTCCTAAAATGAAATTCTATTAGCTTTGCTTCAGAGAACGTATCCACTCTTCCACACAATTTACTATTTAAGCCTCATATTTTCATAAGTTGTCAAGTATTTTAAAACATCTCCAAAAATCTTCTGTGTAGGTATATCTACTCTACAGTAAGTGCTTATTCTTCCCAATTTTGCCCCTGTGATAATTATATCAACAACCTCATGTTACGATTAAAGAAATTAAAGGTCAGAAAGATTAAGCTAGAAGTAGTATGTTTAGTAAGAGGTAAGCACAAAATTGTGATCCATATCTTTCTGTCTTCTGCATATGTTTTCCATCTCATCAGACAAGGAGATGTCATTGCAAGGACCTCATTTATAAATAATCTAACACTTCCTATCTTTACTTCATGTACTCAAGCACATGAGTATTTCACTTGAATTTGCACAAGAGTTCTATATCCGTTGGCTTTTGAATTAAATTATCAACAAAGATATCTTTACAATAGCTTGACCTCAATTAAGCCATTTTCCTATATTATATATTCTCCAAGATGAGAATATTATTTAGATGGTATACATCATCATAATACCTTTTATGTATATTTGAATACTTTTTTTTTTTATGAGACAGAGTCTCACTATGTCACCCTTGGTAGAGTACTATGGCGTCACAGCTCACAGCAACCTCAAATTCTTGGGCTTAATCCTCAGCCTCCCAAGTAGCTACAGGCGCCCATCACAACGCCTGGCTATTTTTTGTTGTAGTTGTCATTGTTGTTTAGCAGGCTCTGGCCGAGTTCGAACCCACCAGCCCTGTTGTATGTGGCTGGTGACCCAACCACTGAGCTATGGGAACTGAGCCATATCTTTAGATACCATTAACATTAGTCATTACGTTGATCATATTCTGGAAGTAAACAATCTAAAAATATTTATAAAAGTTTGAAAATTCCCTGGCCATATATATCTGAAATCTTCCCATTTGTTCTTTTCTAGATTTTATAAAATTAGTTAAGTACTTTGTAGTATTTAACATACCCAAATCTGCATTTTTTATTACTCCACATGCCATTTTTATAATTTAAAAGAATCATTCATTCACTTGATAAAAGTAGTTCTTTGGCACATATTTCAAAGAATACCAAATACTCCATCTTTTCCTTGCCCCATTGTTGCCACCTCAAGACCCAAACCAAGCCAGATTAGGTTTTCCAAATTAAACAATTCTTTTCAATTAAAAGGCTTGCTTACCACTTATAGCAAATAAATGCACTGTTTTCAAAGAATTTGTACAAAATTAAAATATTTAACATTAAAAGCAGATTGACTAAAATTTAATCCCACTTTGATGATTCAGAATATGCACTTAAAGATCTTGTCTTTACTCAAAATCATCATGAAAAAATATTTATCATTAATCTATATGTATTCAGAAAGGATAACAATAATATATTGTCTAGTCACCCCTCAAACTTATCTAGCATCTTTTCAAATGACAAGATAAAACTTTCTACCTAAAATAATCACCAGGAAAACCTAAGAGTCAAGTTTGGGGACTCACTCTTAATGGTTAGGTTGGCTTGTTTAGGTTGAGTTTGTGAGAGTCATGACTAGACGGATTAAAGAGATACCTATCAAGCTACTGATGTGTAAGTAGCAAGACTGAGCTCCTTGTCCAATCTCTATAATAGATTAAGGGCAATATAACTGTTTGAAAATGAATGTACATACCATTAAAGTTGGGAAACCCAGGTAATTGCAAAAATTGAAATGATGTATTTTCTCCACTGTGCTTTGTTTTATCTTTGGAAAACTGGGGCGATGGTGTACTCAAAATTTGAAATACACTATGATTCTTTTATTTTCTTTTCTCTTAAAAAAATAAGATAATGCCTTTAACAAAGTGCTTTGAAAACACACCTTAATTGGGGTGGTGCCTGTGGCTCAGTGGGCAGGGTGCTGGCCCCATATACTGAGGGAGGCAGGTTTAAGCCTGGCCCCGGCCAAAATGAAACAAAAAATAGTGGCAGACAACTGTAGTTCCAGCTGCTCGGGAGGCTGAGGCAAGGGAATCGCCTAAGCCCAGGAGTTGGAGGTTGCTGTGAGCTGTGTGATGCCACGGCACTCTACCGTGAGCAATAAAGTGAAACTGTCTCAAAAAACAAACAAACAAACAAACAAAAACGCACCTTAATTAGTTGGTAGTTTTGAACTCCATTTTTTCCTATGTCAGGATCAATGGCTGCTGGGAGAGAATATCGAGAGTTTATAGCTGAGTTCTCTGGAATTGAAATGTTGATAACCGTTGCAGGGAATAATGGTGCATTATCATTTATGTCGTCTATAAGAAAACGTATCTTAACCAGTTTAAATATTTCATCCGGTAAAACAGCAACCTCTACTTCATAAAAGCAATGGGCATCCAATATGATACCAGCACATAATTTCTCACGATCAATGCGAGCTCTAGTAGTGAAAATCTCACCAGTACCCTCTTCAATTCGAATCAGAGGCACATCCCCAGTCTTGTACACTAGCTTGAACTGCATGGGAGATGTTAAGGACTTGTCTGGAATCAGCGACAAATTGAGGTCTTTCCACAAGTCGCCTATTAGGATGTTTTCTGGCGTTTCTTCTTGAACGGTGTAGTTCTTCTCCTGGGCGCCAGATTGAAACACGACACATGCTAACAGGACTGCAAATATATACGTTCCAGACAACAAGTCCATACCAGGCACAATTGTGAGGGTTCTCTATATCTACACACAGAAAACTGTCAAAGAGAAAAGAAGAAGAAGAAAATGGAGACAGAGAAAGAAAAAGACATTGTTAAGAAGCCAACCATAAACTTGCATATTAACTAAATTCTCAGTTTTAAATTAAAATTATTAAATGAAATATTAGCATAATTGACACTGTTAAATAAATTAATAACAAGTTTGTTTTGAATCAAATATGCACTTTTACATTAATATGAAAGATAAGATACTAGCAATAATTAAAAGAGACAGTATTTATACAAGTGTCTAGCATTGATAAAATGTATGAAATATAGTATTTTAGTATAGCAAGATAGTGAAAGGTAATACAAGTAATTAAAACTATTTAATTCACAACAGATCTGACTAGACAGTTCTCAAAAGAAGATATACAAATGACCAATAAACCCATGAAAAATTCTCAACATTATTAGTTATCAGGGAAATGAAAATCAAAATAATATAACATTGTATGAGTTATAATGTCACGTTATATACTGGAAATTTGCACACACGTGCAACTACGGCTAAATGAAAAGCTGGATATGTTAATTTGCTTGATTGCAGAGTAACTATTTCTTCATATATGTATATACATATAAAACAACATTATATTTTATGTCTTAAATATAGACAACAATAAAAGACACATGTATAGAAAAGAAAAATAAATAAACAAAACTATTTCATTCAATGGTTAAGGAAAAGTAATGGGATATTTGTTGCTAATCACAAATGTAATCCTTATTCTTTGTTATAATATGGATTTCAAGTGCAGTTATTCTATTGAAAATGAATACTTGGGTGGTGCCTATGGTTCAGTGGGTAGGGTGCCAGCCCTATATACGGAGGTCGGCAGGTTTGAATCTGGTCCCGGCCAAACTGCAACAAAAAAATAGCCAGGCATTCTGGCAGGCACCTGTAGTCCCAGCTACTTGGAAGGCTGAGGCAAGAGAATCACCTAAGCTCAGGAGTTGGAGGCTGCTGTGAGCGATTTCATAGCACTCTACCAAGGGCAATAAAGTGAGACTCTATCTCTAAAAAAAAAAAAAAAAGAAGAAGAAGAAGAAAGAAAAGAAAGAAAAGAAAAAAAGAAAAAAGAAAGAAAAAAAGAAAATAAAAGAAAATGAATACTTAATACAGTAGTTAATATTTTCAGTTCTGGGCCTCAAAGTATAAAAAAATAATCTAAATAAAAGGAGACATGACAAATAAGGGACTCAGGAACTTTGATTTGGAGAAGAAATGTCCTTTGGGAGAAGAGAGTAGCTGATGTGCCAAATGTCTAAACATGGGGAGAAGTATCAAGTGAAAAGAGGATTAGAGTTTTCATTCTTAGGATGAAAAACAAAGAATAGGTATAAGTTACAGGAAAACAACTTTCAGATCAACATAAACACTTGCTTATTAAAGAATTCAGGGAATAAAAAGGGTTTTCAAGAGATAGTGAATTCCATATCTTTGGAGGTATTGCTATAGAAGATGGACCACCAGTTGATATTTACATATTTGTTTGGTAGAATATATCCAGAAATTCAGTGGAGCAGTCGGACTAGAAGACATCTCAACTCTGAGAATTATTTTGTAGACTGCAAAAGGTAGTCCTTATGAAAAGGGATTTTCACATCTATAAACTGACATAGAAATTACCCAACTCTAAAAAATGGCTTAGCTAGAATTTTAAAAAAAAGAAAGGCCTTTAAAACCACTTCGCCATGATAAAAGTGATTCAAAAAACAATCTCTCTGGCTACTGTTCACCCCTTTTTGTATTATTTTTCATTCACTGAAATCTTCCAAATTACTTCATTTCTCTAGTTTTGATAAAATTCAATAAGAAACTATGATTTTCTTATAATCTGTAAATTTCTTCTTCAGCTTCCTTTCTCAATTCTCAATTCTTATGTACAATTTGATGTTTTCATATGGTTTGAATTTACTATATTAAATATCTTTTAGTCTCTAATATCATAAACCATTCTAATGTGTTTCTCGATGATATCTGTAGGTAAAGCACAAAATGATTGTGGTGAAGGTTATATTAATCAGTTTGATATAAGTATTTCAAATTGTATGTAAAACCAGCACAACGTGTTGGTAATGTACACAGCTATGATAAAAATAAGCACACAAAATGAACTTTGTATCACACTGCACTAAACCCTATTAGATGGTATATATTTTATAATCAAATAAGGGTTCGTGGAGCTAGCTATCAAGGCATTCAGCAGGGTTTTTTTGTTTGTTTGTTTGTTTGTTTGTTTGAGTCAGAGCCTCAAGCTGTCACCCTGGATAGTGCCCTGGGCACACAGCTCACAGCAACCTCCAATTCCTGGGCTCAAGCGAGTGTCCTGCCCTGCCTCCGCCTCCCAAGTAGCTGGTACTACAGGCACCCGCCACAACGCTGGGCCATTTTTTGGTTGCAGCCGTCATTGTTGTTTGGTGGGCCCGGAACCCACCAGCTCATGTGTACGTGGCTGGCGCCTTAGCCCGTTGAGCCACAGGCACCTAGCCGCATTCAGCAGTTTTAAAAGATTGCTGGACAGATGGTTATTTCAAATCCCATTACAGAAATTAATGGGATGCATGTAAGTATCTAATTAAGGAATTTCTCAATATTTATTGATAATCAATAGCATTAACAATGTTTCAGTAATGGTTCTAAAAACAAGAGGACTTAGGATATGCTATAAATAACTTGTTATGGATATTGTACTCTAGCTGCATGTCTGAATTGTCTGAATTAAAAAAAGTACATGTGCATATGCAAATGCTAGAAGATACACAACTGGGGAAAATGATATCTTTCAATTTGCAATCTGTAATAAAACAAATGTATTTGTTGCAACAATTGAGATGTTTTACCTTTTCTATAAAACCAAGGGGTGAACTGGATAAACTTTAAGAATCTCATTTTATAAGTTCTGATCACAAAATTTTAAAATTATATATCATGTAATATATATCATTACCTTCCTGTATTTAGTAGCTGATGCAATTTATGAAACATGTTATATATAATAATGAGTAATGCTAATGCTGAAAACATGCTCTACCCTGGCAAGCAACACAAAAAGACCGTGGCATGTGGTATTATATTTTTAGTATCATTTGCTCAATGATGAGCATGGAAATTACATAATGTAGAAGCCTGCTCAAGATCCACTCTCTTATAAATCATTGGACTTCTACTCTGTTAGGAATGTGAGAATAAAAATATCTCATCAATACTATGAGTTGATATGAACATATATACTCATGTGTGTGTCCTACACACTGTGAATCTAGGACGTCTGAGAAAATTTGACTGTGTGTGTGATTTTATAAATGCCATGCAAACATAAGCAAAAATAAAAATGGAGCAGAGACAATTGGAAATAAAACTGCCACTCTATTCTTATCTTACTGCCAAGAATTACACTTTATTTCAACTGGAAGAATACTACAAGCTGTTTTTGAAAAACACTGCATACGTACTGCAATACTTCTACAACAGAGAAAGAATTAAGAAAGTGACCTAATTCCAAGAAATTTCTCTCTCCCAATCCATTTTAAATCTGTTCTATTCTACTCTAATACCATCATCACATAAAACATTTAAAAATATTCCACTAGTTGAAATTCTTTCAGAGGCTTTAAAACACAGGAATATTATTTCCCTAGGCTAATTATCTATAAGAATTTTTAACATTTTCTTCTACAATTCTTAGCAGTTTCATGCCTTAGGTTTAAGTCTTTTATCTACTGTACATTGATTTTTGAGTGGTGACAGTTGTAGATCCTGTTTCAGTTTGTGGCTATCCAGTTTTCCCAGCACCATTTATTCAATGGGGATTCTTTCCCTAGCACATGTTTTCATCTGCTTTGTCAAAAATCACGTAAGAATATTAAGATGGTTTCATCTCTGGGTTCTCTGTTCTGATCCCTAAGTCTACGTTTCTGTTTTTGTGCCAGTATCATTCTGTTTTGGTTACCATAGCCTTGTATTGTTTGAAGTCTGGTAAGGTGATGCCTCCCACTTCCTTCTTATTACATAAGGTTGCACCCCCAAAGCAATCACAACAACAAAAATAAACAAATGAGACTTTATCAAATTTTAAATCTTATGCACAGCCAAGGACATAATCAACATAGTAAATATACAGCCCACAGAGTGGGAAAAAAAATTGCATGTTATACATCAAATAAATGGCTGATAACCAGACTCTACAAAGAACTCAAGCAAATCAGCAAGAAAAAAGTCAACCCCATTACAAAGTGGACAAAGAGGCTTGGCGCCTGTGGCTCAACGGGCTAAGGCGCCAGCCACGTACACCTGAGCTGGTGGGTTCGAATCCAGCCCGGACCTGCCAAACAACAATGACGGCTGCAACCAACAAATGGCCGGGCGTTGTGGCAGGTGCCTGTAGTCCCAGCTACTTGGGAGGCTGATTCAAGAGACCCGCTTGAGCCCAGGAATTGGAGGTTGCTGTGAGCTGTGATGCCACAGTGCTCTATCCAGGGTGACAGCTTGAGGCTCTGTCTCAAAAAAAAAAAGTGGACAAAGAAATAAACAAAACTTTTCAAATGAACATAGTCTGATGGCCAACAAGCACATGAAAAAAAAAATGTTCAATATCTTTAATCATTACAGAAATGCAAATCTTAACCACTATGAGATATCACCTAACAACAACGAGAATAGCTCTTATTAGAAAGTTCCACAAAAATTGCTGTTGTGGATGTGTAGAGAAAAAAACACTTATACCCTGTTCGTGGGACTACAAACTAGTACAAATTCTTTGGAATGTAGTATGGAGATACCTTGAAAAACTAAAAGTTTTCAATGGTACACCTACCATTTGATCCAGCAATCCCACTACTCAGTATGTACCCAAAAGAAAAAAGAACATTTATGCTAAAGGTATTTGCACGCTAATGTTTACAGCAGCAAAATTCAAAATTGCAAATATGTGGAAATAATCCAAATGCCCATCAATACATGAATGGGATTAATAAAATGTTGTTTATGTATACCAAAGAGTACTATTCAGACATAAAAATGGTGATACAGCATTTTTTTTTAAAAAAAAAAAACCTGATCAAACTGGAGACCACTTTTCTAAGTGAAGTATCACAAGAATGGAAAAACAAACACCACATATACTCAATACTAAAATGGAATTTGTTGATCAACACTTATATGCATGTATGGAAGTAAAAATCACTGGGAATCAAATAGTTGGAGAGGAGAAGAGGTGTTTTGTTAATTCACACCTAATTTGTATAGTGCACACATTCCAGGTGAAGGGCAAACTTATAATTTCAAATGTATAAAAGCAAATTATGTAACCCCCACCATGTGTACCCCACTAATATCCTGAAATTAAAAAAAAGAAAAAAGATGCATGCCAAAGCATTTTTAAAAAGGAAACAAAATTGGGGAAAAGACAACATCATTTCTAAAGTGTAAGTAAATATTGCCAACTTAGAAAGGATATTTACCCTCTAGCTAGTAGTTAGTTCCAGATGAATTTAATTCATGAAGTTTTAGTCACTTATTCAAAAATCTATTAAGCAATTTTATGTCAAGCAATATTCTAGACACTAAGAGCATATCAGTGAACAAAACAGAAAAATATGTCTTCTACTATAGAGTTTATATTTGATAATATAAATATTCCAGCATGCCTTAAATTATGTGTTCAGCCACTATATAACATATTCAGACCTAACTCTACCAGGATTTGCACACAGATGTTTAAATGATCTCAATTTCCAATATTGTTTTGGACCCTTACATCTAAAACTTGGAAATTTATTGTTACCTTTAAAATTTAAAGGATTTCCATTGAAAATGCTTAGTTTAATTCCTTGAGACAAATACATAAATTTAGCTAATAAATACAGACATAAGAAGTCACAGTTTACTTTTATGGAAGTAGGGTAAATTTAACCTAGACAGTCAAGGAAAATATTCTTACACTTCATATCTTTACTTTGTTCTAATTTTCCTGTCTTTCATGAAATAGTAAAGTAATCATACATTTCTTTACCCCCACCCCACAATGCACTCCTACTAAAGACTAAGTTTACTTTAGAAATTGATAGACAAAGCATAATAAAAGCAGATATAGAGAATTAATTTTCTACATGATTCAGTAATCTCTGTACTAATTAAGTGATGCCCTTTCTTGGCAATACATAGTGGTTTGGTAGGCAATAGTTGTATTTAAAGAGACAATATCATGACAATCAGAAAAAGCTAAGTAGAAACAAAATAAGAAACCTAAATACCTGCTTGAAAAGTCAAAATTCAAATTAATTTGAGCAATTTAGTTCTAAAAAGTAAGTAGGTAAGGAAGCTGGGCCTCTAGTATAGGCAATACTAAAAATTTCAAACCACAAAAGTTATATTCAAGCATTTTATCAAAATAATTCTAAAGCATATTTTCAATTATATTCTCGTTACATTTTTCTTTACTATAGTGCTGGTTTCATTTGTGATGTGTTTAAATTAATTCTGCGTGAATGACTGGGTTATATACCACAGAAAATTGTTAAAATTGTACACATGTAGATAATACATGAAAATAACAAATATCTATGTGCTGCTCATTATTGTACCTTCACTTTGCCCTAGTTATTCTGATTATCTTAATATCTCATGAAGTGAAATATAAACCATTCAACGACTATGTTGCATTATGTAGTCACTTCTATGTTATTGTCCACCAACACAAGCAAAGTTTCTATCACAACCTGGGTAAAAAATAAGGAAGTGCTTGAGGTTGTCAAGAATCTAGGACATTGCAAGAAAAGTGACCATATTTTAGGAGAAAGATACATTGGAGCAAATGATGAACCAAGTACTTTCAAAGAGACTGACCATAGAAAGCAGAGGGGAGCAGGACCATAGGCTGCTCTATTTGAAGTAACTATTTACTGTGTTTTCTGAAGCTTGATATGTCAAAATGAAAGATTTAATGAAGTAATTTAATTGTATACAACTGTAATTTTCATTAAATTTTATTCTACAAAGGACTTATTTATTGTACTTGTTTTTGTACATGTTGAATTTTTACATTTAGGTCTAAACTTCTCTGAGAACTGGGTTTCATCATTGCTGCTTCCTTCTCTAAAATTTTTATCATTCTTTAATTATTCTAACACTCAAATAGCAGGGTTTCTAACAGAACTGAAAAATATGTTATTAACCAATGCTGAAATAGTACTTATAAGATAAATTGTAAAGGTTCCCCTTTCATGGGCAAAAGATTTGAAAAGAAATTTCTCTAAAGAAGACAGGCGCACGGCCTTCAGACACATGAAGAAATGCTCATTATCCTTAATCATCAGAGAAATGCAAATCAAAACTACCTTGAGAAATCATCTAACTCCAGTAAGATTAGCCCACATGATGAAATCCCAAAACCAGAGATGTTAGCGTGGATGTGGAGAAAAGGGAACACTTCTACATTGCTGGTGGGAATGCAAACTAATACATCCTTTTAGGAAAGACGTTTGGAGAATACTCAGAG
Source organism: Perodicticus potto (assembly GCA_963574655.1). NCBI lineage: Eukaryota > Metazoa > Chordata > Mammalia > Primates > Lorisidae > Perodicticus > Perodicticus potto. Next base: position 15,222 of record CAUYRH010169224.1, read on the forward strand.
ATCTAAAAATAGACTTGCCATTTGACCCTATAATTCCTTTATGTGGTATATACCCAGATGACAAAAAATCACATTACAACAAAGATATCTGTACCAGATTGTTTATTGCAGCCC
>CAUYRH010169227.1:0-16907 GCA_963574655.1 Perodicticus potto
CCTGCACTTTCTTCTAGTATTTTTATAGTTTCATGTCTTAAGTTTAAATCTTTAATCCAGTGTGAGTCTATCTTCGTTAGTGGTGAAAGGTGTGGGTTCAATTTCAGTCTTCTACAGGTCGCCAGCCAGGTCTCCTAGCACCATTTGTTAAATAGGGAGTCTTTTCCCCACTGAATATTTTTAATTGGCTTGTCAAAGATCAAATGGTGGTAAGTAGTTGGGTTCATCTCTTGGTTCTCTATTCTGTTCCCAACGTCTATCTCTCTGTTTTTGTGCCAGTACCATGCAGCCCAATTCATAATTGCTAAGTCATGGAAGAAGCCCGAGTGCCCATCGATCCATGAATGGATTAATAAATTGTGGTACATGTATACCAAGGAATATTATGCAGCCTTAAAGAAAGATGGTGACTTTTCCTCTTTCATATTTACATGGATGGAGCTGGAACCCATTTTCCTTAGCAAAGTATCTCAAGAATGGAAGAAAAAGTATCCAATGTATACAGCCCTACTATGAAGCTAATTTATAGCTTTCATGTGTAGGCTACAACCCAATTATAGCACAAGAAGATGGGGAAAGGAGAGAGGGAGGGAAGGGGAGGGTGGGTGGAAAGAGGGTAAAGGGTGGGATCACACTTGAGGTGCATCTTGGAAGGGTCGGGTGAAACCTACTAAATCCAGAACACAAATGTTTTCACAGAATAAATGAGAAAATCCCATGAAGGTTATGTCGAACAGGTGGATGAAAATATTTCAGATTGTATATGAAGCCTGCACGCTATACCCCATGATTGAACTAATGTACACAGCTATGATTCAATAAAAAAAATATAAAAATAAAATCATTATTCTAGCACTGTATACATGTAGGAAACTTTGTTTGCTTTAATCTAAGCATGACAGTACTAGACCCTTTAGGCTAATAAGAAATGAATTATCTTAAGTGTCACACTGATGCCTCTTGGTTTTACCTGCTTTGGGAGAAGAGTGTGGCCATGGTTCTAATCCCTTCACTATGTTCTGAAAATACTCCCTACTGTTGTTTTGTCTGTCTGTCTTAAGCCAAGTAATTATTTATTTCTTTATGAGTTATCCAGCTGCCTGAAATTAAATGTTTGAAATGAGAGAAGAGAGAGGAGAACTAAGGAGAGGAAGCAGAAATGCACATTGAAATGAAAGGCCTCTAAACCAGTTTTCGTGTTACTGGAAACCAGTTGACTGAGAGCCACCTAGCCTTTCCTGAACCATATGCTGTGACGGGAGTTGTCATTTCTCAGCGGGCTGCCCATCCCACATTAGGCATCATCAGTTGCTAGGAAACGGACTTGCATGCAGGGCGGAAGTGTTGCCTTCCTGTCTCTATCCACCAGTTGGTCCTGTGCTGCCTGGTGAAAGTCAACTTCGTTTTCTGCTTGCTGACCTTTCAGTTTGGAGACAAGAAACTATCCTCCCTCTTAGTTATCTTTTCTTTAGAGTAAACTGAGGCAGGTTCTTTAGTGGGACTCAAAGTTTTTCTCACTTCACAACCTCCTGGTTAGTCTTCTGTGAAAGTCCTGAGACTTCCCAATTTACTTTTATATTAAGGAGCCTAGATAAGTTCAAAACCCTTTTGTGTGCCTGCTATCTTGCAATTTATCACCCTTTTAAAGATACAGCTTTTCCTACATTAAACATTTAAATTGGGAGAAATAGAGGCTTTTTACTTTTACTTTACATATTTGAGTTGTTTGAATTTTACAGTCAGCATACATTTATTTTATGAGAAAAATAAGTTATTTAAAGATGATAGGCATTGGATTCCTTTTTTCATAAAAATAGAGGAAGTATTACTGGCCTGGAATTTTTCTTTCCCTCTGATCTGACTTAACTGGTGCTTAAGATGAAGTGCAGATAGATTTATTTTGGCATCCTCCTGATTGATAGGAATAAATCTTGCTATACTTGGGTACTTTAGGCTCAGAGGCTGTCATTTTTTAAACTTCTTTTTTGTATACTTTCCAGTGACTATTATGAAAAGTCATTCTTCTGTTTCTTTAAAAAACTCAAACAAATTTTTAGATGAAATAAGCTCAAACTCTTCAGTTTCACACAGTTGCAAAATTATTCTATCTTATTCTATCAAAAACAACAATAAAAAATCCCTGAAAAATATCCTTCTACTAGTCACAAACACTCTAAAACTTCAAGGAAAAAATATGGCAGCATTAGAGGCAAACTTCTTGGAAGAAGCCTATCTGTCAGTGGAAGGCCACTGGTAGATGCATTGCACCTCAAAGCAGAAATGTGCCTTAAATATCTTTGAGTTTCCTGGGCCCAGCATAAAGTCAGACCTATTGGGTTCTAGAGTCTACAAGCATTTAGAGGTAAGTCAACTAATAGCAGTTTAGCAGAAGATTCAGTGATGCTACTTCCTGTCTTTCCTGTCATCAGATAAAACAGAACTAGCCTCTGAGTATTATAGTGCATGGATTGGAGAAGAATGTCAACAATTTTAGATAACATTTTCTTAATATTTCATTAGAAAATAGAGAACAAGCATATCTGTTTTACTTTATATATTACACAAAGAAAAGAAGTAGCTGCCCAAGCTACTGATTTATAAACTCATTTTTTTAGACAAAAGAGTCCTTGGCAATGCTTCTGAAATTCCCCTGGTTTAGTACAACGTGGGACAGAAAGAGGTCAGGAAATGTTATCATTTAATTAGACTTGCAATCGTTCAGATGGAATTGGATTGATCTGCACCTACTTGGAATAGCAATTGTGTCAAGTGAGTAGAATCTAAACCTTTGCTTAAGGGAAGCAGGCATTCTTGACAGTCCCAATGGCCAGGCAATCTTTCAAGAGAATCCTAGCAGTGAAGGGCTGCTGTAGGCATACCTCAAGGATTTTCAAGTTGAAGACTATGTTTCTCCAAGAATTTCAACTCACATCTATTTTCAAACACTGTAAGTCAGGGAAAATAATGCAATAATGCAAATAATGCAATAATTCAAATGTTTCTTGGAGCAGATTATGATTCAAAACTGCCAGTAATGGCATTGTTTCATCACTTCATCAGAGTCTGTGATAATGTTAATGTGTTATGTATTGCCTGAAAGAAAGAAAAAGTAATTAAATTAGGCTATGCATTAATTTATATTCCACTTCATTTATAAGCACTAAGTTTTAAACATGACTGGGGTTGGTGGCTTATGCCTATAGTCCTAGCACTTTGGGACACTGAGGAGAGAGGGTCACTTGAAGTCAGGAATTTGACATCAATCCTGGTAACATCATAAGAGCTCAAGTCTCCAAAAATTAAAAATTATAAAAGATTTAAACATGGTTGTGTATCATAGTACTAGTTAAAACATTGGGCAAGTCATTTAAAAATGTAAGGCATAACTACTAAAAATATTCAATGACCTTTTTAATATCTAAAGTAGAAATAGTACCTGATTCTCTTTTCACATCTATTCATGTGATACTCACACACTCTTACAGCCTAAGCTGTTCTTAAAAGCTCTTTCACTGCACTCATTAACAATGTCCATTGTGTTAAACCGTGCACTCCTTTTGACCAACTCTGCACTCATCAAATACATTCTTTATATTTAATATCTTTCAAAGTGCCTTAATAAATTGTGTTAGATGAATTTGTGCTAAATGTATAAACCCACAAGTGAGTGGTCTCTCATAGAGTAGGTTGTATAATTCTCCAAAGGACCTAGAAGATCAGACCAAGTTTAAATGCCCACGGACAGCATGCACGAGTACAGGTCTACCAGAGGTAACAGTTATTTTTAAAAGGTTTTTAGTGCATGGCCTAGCATTAATAGATAATTAATTTTTATTTTTAATCTAATATTTTCCAAACTTTTATCTCCTAAATTGATATTCAGAATCAACCCCTTCTAAAAAATGAAATGAATTTAAGTTAAATCCTTTCTCCTATATTTTCTTGAATTTATCTCAAAGGTTGTCCTTCTGTGATCTGGAAACCACAACATGCATAATGGAATTGCTTTAATTAAAAAGTTGAAGCCACCATAGCAATGTTTACCCAATAATTTCTTAAAATAAGAAGTAACAATAATGATAGGCATTTGCTAAGAATCATCTCATAATAGCCACTAGGAAAACCCAGTAGAAAGGCATCAAGAAAGAAATCACAAAGCTTTCTCTGTTAACCTTTGAAGTCTACTGGGTTTGTATATCTGAGAATTATATATTCTATGTATTCTTGAAGAGAAGCTGAAAGGCTGAGAAGCTGAATAAAACTTTCAGCACTTCCGGTCTAGCATGACAAAATTGGAACTCAAGGCCTGCTGATGAGGAAGTCTGATATGTTGGAAACATGAAATTAAATTTTAGGAGTTAGGTCAAATTGGAAATTAACTGGACCTCATATTTTTGTGTTATCAAATCTCTGGGGTTGAATTAATATTGTCAGTTATCACCATTGTTACTAACTGCTTGACAGAAGCTTGTTATTTTATTTGGACAATATTTTTTCTTTACAAATATCAGCAATACGAAAAAATACCTTAGGAAGTAAGACAATGCAATGAAAACCAAGATTAACAATATAAAACATAAACAAACAAATAGAAAATTCAGATAATGTAGTTGTCAAACATGAATGTAAAGTGGTGACTATTTTCCTGTTAATAAAGCAAAGAGTTGGTTAGGAGACTTCTGGTTCTGAGTATGATGATTTGAGCACCTACTTCTCCCTGTCTCATTGAATTAATCAAAGGAATATGGACAGATGCATAGGAGTTATTTTAGAACTTTGAAAATTAAAATAAGCAGGCAGATAAAGGAATGATACCACAATTTTATTTACCACTGAACCAGGGGTGAGTTTAACATCTTTTTCTTAGTCTGCTATTCCATGGCTTGAAGTCAGCATAGTGTAAAAACTGGAACCTAGCTCTACAGTGCTGAGTCAGACTCAAAGAGCAGAAAGAAAAAGTTTGAACATTCAGAGAGAATGAAAGAAATGCCCCATTTTTATTTACTCTCATTTTCCTTTCGTTTTCTCATAGCCTTTACCCCCCAAAATAGCCAACATAGCTAGTGCTATTACAGGAAGTCCAAACTACCAGTGATGGAGACTTAATCTGATTCCTCAGGAGGACTCCATTCCTTGAGTACCAACAGGCTGCATGACAGGAAGTTGACTGCATTGGTCTGTTTCCTTCAAGTAAGGACCAGAAATTTGTTGTAATCAGAGAAAAAAACACATGTTCTGAATATAAGTAAGGCCTCAGCACCTCTACCTAAGGAAATACAGAGGGCTTGGTCCACAAGCATATGGTATCACATAACATATTTTTTAAATGGGCTCTTTTTTATTGTTGTTGATACAAAGAAATACCTGAAGCTGGGTAATTTATGAGGAAAAAAAATGTTTATCTGACTCACAATTCTGCAGGCCATACAGTAAGCCCATTGTCAGCATCTGCCTTTGGTGAGACCGCTTCCCCTCACGGCAGAAGGGGAGCTGAAATGTGCAGAGAACACATAGTGAGAGAGAAAGCAACAAGCAGGGAGGTGCTAGGATCTTTTTAACAATGTTTCTTTTAGGAACTAAGAGAGTGAGGATTCATTTAGTATCATGAGAATGGCATCAAGCCATTTTTGAGAGGTCCATCCCCATAACCTAAATACCTCCCATTAGGCCCTACCTCCATGTTGGTGATTATGTTTAAATATGAGATTTAGAGGTCTAAAATATTCAAACCATAGTAGAGTCTCACTTTATTGCACAAGAGGTATGGGGATGTAGCCATAATCATGGAAGCCGCTAGACTTATCATACCACCCAGAGGAACCAGCCTGATATAGCATCGGGGCAGCTTACTCTTCATAATTGAAGTACTGGCATTGAGGCACTATTTGATGAGGATGGACTACCATTCCCCAAATACACATCAAGCCAAAGACCCACAGATGTTTCTACTGCCCAAAGAAAAGATATTTAGATCAAGAAGCCATAGGGAAGAAGGAGTGCCCCTCCTTAGTTTCAGTAGTGTTGAACTGGGAAAATTTGTACTTCTCTTTCCAAAAATTATAGTTTCTGTGTGACTAAGATATCCAAGTATCCACATGGCAGACTGATGTTAGAATCACAGCAAGACTCTCAGTAAGCCATAACATATAGCAACTGCCTTGGCACTTTGCTTGCCTTGAACTCAGGAACCAGAGGCAAAAATAAACTACAACCTGGCCAGCAGGGCTGTTTGACCCTGATTTTCATTAGGAAGTATACATATTAGAGAATGGGGCACAAAACTGGACTCGAACTTCTTTGGATTCCCTCGTCCAAACATAATGGTAAATGGGTGAGAGACCTAATCTCATGAAGACAGGTGACTTTGAACCTTCAGGGAAAAGAGTCTGGAACAAACCTACAGGAGAGCCGCTGCATACAGAATCAGTGGTAGTGAAAGCAGTATTGATTGGAAGGTGCAGTAGGGAGCAAATGAGAATCAGTTGAAGCCCTGGGATCAATTGTAGCAGTACGGGCTGCTATGTGGAGCTCTGTCACCTGCTCTGATCATGGTTCCCAGGCTGCTCTTCCCTGTTGCTGCAGAGAAGAGCTTTTTGGTGAACTACAAAAGATGCTCGCTAGCTTTCACTCTTGGCTTTTATCTGTCTCTTAATCACCTGCAGGTTTTCATTTTCTTCTTTTAGAATTCCAGTGGTGCTTAGTGACTGAAAAACAATGTGATAAGTTTCTATTTCTATTCCCTATGTATTTCTAATATGCCTGATACATCACACTTTCTAGTGTCTTCATTTCCACTCACCAGAATTTTAACAGTTGGACAATCACTAGGTCTGTTCTCTAAGACAGAGATGGATTTCTCATTGCCATTCATGTATCGAGTAATAGAGCTTCAAATTCTTATTTCACCAAATGCTTTTTCAAACCACTGACTGTCTCAATTTGCATTTCCCAGAGCAAACAGTGAAATAGAGTTTATCATGCCAGGTATTTATTAGGGAACAACACAGGTAGAAGAAGCAGAGAGGAGACAGAATTTGAGGTGAAAATGGTCAATTTCTGATGCCAGATCCAACAAAGCTTTGGCTAATTTCACGGAGATACCTGACCTCCATGGTTTAGCCCATGTTGGGCCAATGGGCTGTCTTTATGTTTTTACTTCAATCATTGGATATCAGCTGGTCAAGAAATGCACACTTTGGCAAGGTGGTTATATGCAGTAGAGATAGATCATGAAGATGCTGACAGTTGGAAGGTGACTGCTGACCGCAGAAACAAATTTTCTTTGGATCAGGGGTATTGGGTGACACATGACTTTTTCCATCATGACAATGAAGTAATATCTTAAAAAGCTATAAGAAAATAATTAACCTCCAATGTATTCCACAATGCAAAACTGGAGATAAAATAAAACTATTTTAGTTATGAAAAACAAGGAAGCTTACATTCAATATGTTTTCTATGCTTGATTCCAAACAACTCAGGTTTAGACTACATGAGTCCATTTACATGCGGATTTTTTTTAATGAAAAGCAGATCAAAAATCCAGTATTTGAGAAAGGGCATATACAGAGAGCCAACTCTTCATATAGTCCTTCTATGACTGTGGGACTTGAGTGTGCATAGATTTTGGTATACTCAGTGGTTCTGAAACAAATCCCCTGCATACACTGAGGTGTGACTGTATAAGAAAATATATTCAGTAACAAGAAAATAATGCTGTATGTTAGCTTGACGTTGCAGAAAGAAATGAAAGCCATTCTTTCTTTTCTGGAAGCTTTAAGGAAGAATCCATTTTCTTGGCACTTTCCAGTTTCTACAAGTTGTCTGAATTCCTTAGCTCATGACCCCCTTCCATTTCCATACTGAGCAATAGCCAGGAGAGTCTTTCTCAAAGTGCATCACTTACACAGTGACTCCTTTGCCTCTTTTATATGCATTCAATGACTCTTGTGATTGCACTGGGCCAACCTGTATAATACATGTTGATTTCCCCATCTTAAGGTCAGCTGATTAGCAACCTTAATTGCAATAGTTACCTTAATTTCCCTTTACCATATAATGTAACATATTCATGTGTTTTGGGATTCAATGTAAACATCTATGTGAGGAAATTATGCTTTCTACCATTAAAAAAAAACTCATGAATAACAAATTAGAAACCAAAAACAAAGATTTATTATAATAAGAGTCACTATGTAGTAAATACAATTAAGGGTAATGGTGTAGAGAAAGAGATAAAGAACAGAAAAGAATTCTAGAAACAAGCCTTATATGCATGTAGTTACTTGATTTACACAAAGATGTCGCAGCAGTTTACTGAGAAATTTACACCTTCCTCAAAAAATGACTCTGCGTCAACTGGCTACTCATAAGGAAAAGATTCATCCTGAAAGCTGCCTTATAGCATACGCACAATTCAATTCTATACTTTTACATTATTTTCCTAAATATAAGGCAGAATAATATTGTTGGGACCTTGGAATAGGCAATCTTTTAAATGGACACAAAACGTACTACTGATATAGTAACAGATTATTAAATTCAACTTTATTAAAATACAAATATTCCTTAAATCACCATGAAAAGAATAAAACGACAATATACTGTGATAAAAGTTTTTCAAAATGTATTCAACAGAGGATGAATAGCCAGAATATGTAAAAACAAAAATAAAAAATAACTTCTAAATCTCAATAAGAAAAAAATATGACTAGTATGGACACTATATTAGAGAATAAATATTCAACATTCTATGAACATATTAAAATGTGCTCAGGTCCACTTGTTTTCAGACAATTCAAAATCTAACCAAACTGCAAAATTACTCTTATAGGAAACCATTAGTCTTTATTAAATAATAATACATGCATGGCTAGGGTGAAACTCCATGAACTGTGGCTAAGAATGACCAGATACCTATGATTTCTGCTGTTCTCAGAGTTCACACAAGGTTAAGACACATTTACATTCCAACTGGCCAGAGTACAATATCCTTGCTGATTACCTGGGGTATTGTCTGAATATCCCAGAACCATCATGGTTTAGTACTAGGGTTAAACTATCTTTACAGTGTGTCCTATTCCAGATGTCTATAAAATTCTAAAAAGATCTAAAATACATATATTAATTTAACTCCAAGTTGTCTACTCTACCTAAATTAAGTACTTTACAAACTCAACAAATAGACACACTCCATTTCATAAATCATAATGTCCAGCATCCAATAACAAATGAGTATACAGTCTAAGAGTTAGGAAAATTCAGCCCAATATGTGGGAAACTATTCATCAATAGAAATAGACGCAGAAAAGACAGACAGAAGGCATTTTTCAGGAAGACTATGAAAATAGTAATCACAGATAAATTTAAGCGTATAAAAGAAAAATATTATGAGGAGAGAAATTGAACATATACAAGAAAGAAGAAACGAAACTTCTAAAGAGGAAAATTGCAACAGCTAAAATTTAAAAATTATAATTTATTACTATCATACTAGAAACATCAGATAAAGGGATCAGTGGGCTTGACTATGTAGCAATATTTAAACAAGAGAATGAATCACAGAGTACAATATAAAGATTAAAAGGTAAAAGAGCAAGCCGTTCGTACTGCATGCCCTGCAGCAACAAAATGCACCTGCCCGGAACTGCCTGTGGGGGCGCCACCAGGCGCTACACGCAGCTGCACTGCTACCCCGAGAGGTGCCTTGACCTCAGCTCGAGGCCCATCCTCTGCCCCACCGTCTGCTGCAGCCTGCGCATCGCCTACAAGCTCCACATCACCCACCATCTCAACTTGAGCAAAGGATGCCTCAAGGCCTTCCACTCGGACGTGGCCATGCAGGACACAGCCCCGAGGACCAGGACGGAGATCTGCATCCCCCGCCCGTCCAGCCGCTGCGTCGGGAACTCCGACAACAGCAACGCGCTGCTCTGCACCTTCCACAGCGGCGGTGACCGCGCCAGCCTCATCCACGCCTGCCTCCAGGGCCGCGGCGCTCTTCGGCGCCATCGCCAAGTTCAAAGCAGGTCCTGGTCCTCTTCCCCATCCTTTCCCAATAATTCCTAGTTCAGGAACCCATCGGGAAACGGCTTGGGCAATTTTCTGGGTGAAACCCTCACCTTCACCTGGTGAGGAAGTCAAGGCGCAGGGAAACTGAGCACCCCCCAGTCATTACACCATCCTGTGGTAACAGTCAAGTGATTGGGCGTAAGACATCAAGATGAGTGAAGAGAAGAAAAGTCTTTTCAACCAAGAAGAAGAACGCTGAACCTAAGGATGCTGGATGACTCAGCAGTTCCAGTCTAAGATTTTTATATATACACACACACCAAACAGGCACACACATATTTAATCAAAGGACGTCTAAAATTGTCCACACAAAAATGTGCAATATCCAAAAATAAAGATGACGATATGCCCATTAGCAGCAGAGAAGATAAAATGATATATCTGGACACTGAAATGCACTAACCATATTTAATTCAACAACAGGGAGGAATCACAAACATGATACTGGGTGGAAAAATACATACAAATTGCAAAACCAGCAAACTAATCAAATGATATTAAAAGTCAGAATAAGGTAGGCCTGTGGGGGGGTATAATGCCCAAGAGGAAATGTAAAGGAGGTTTCTGGGGACCATCAGTTTTATATTTCTTCACCTGAGTGATGGTGTCATGGGTGCATTAACTTTGTGGAAAATCTACTGGTGTGTACACTTATAAGTGATGTACTTTTATATGCATAACATAGTTTGAATAATATGCTAAATAATTATATTGTTTTTATCTTCATGTTTTGTTATGCTAATGTGATCAGGTAAATTATTTAATTTCAAAAGCAGTTGTATTTTCCATTCTCCTTTTATTAGAACTCCATCATTGTCTTTCTCGCTTGATTACTTTTTCTCTTAAATTTAGGGACACTGCTTATATTATCTTTTCACTTTTCATAATCTCCTTGTACCTAAAACTGCAACTGAACCCATGCATTGATAATGAATGGTTTAGCCTTACTTATTATTCCTGAGTTTTGACATTATAAAATATTTTCAGAATATAAGGTAAGAAAAAGGTAAGTAAGGATTCTTTTTCCCTAAATTTTCTTACTTCATCCTGTGGTGCATTTTAGAAAACACTACAGTCTCATACACTAAAAAAGGGCAGAATCATTTGCATTTATGACTACTTTAGTGAAATAGGACAAGAAGAAAAAAGAAAAAAGTGTGATCAGATGTTACCCGTAAGGCAAGGACATTTGTGGGTTATACTGAATTTGAAACAAACATTTCCTTAAGGATTATAAGACGATGGAAAATTGAGTCTGCTGCAGAATATGTGGAATCATTTAAATACCTGATTATGAGATGAGGATTGAGTTCACACTGATTATAAACAGACTTGGAAATGCTGGAGAAATATCACACTTTGGTAGTGAAAAAAAAGGCAGACTAAGAAATTGATAAGGAAACAACTGGAAAAGAAAAAGTAAGGAAATCATATATGTGGTTCTCTGGTCTGATCTACATTGAAACAAATTTTTAGGATATTACAGGAAGAATGACTATGCAGAAGAAAAGAAATCTCCAGGTAAGATATTACCAAGTTTTAAACACCATTTTTCCTTGTTGGATAAGACTTTGAGATGTAAACATACTGTTGTAGAAAATAGAAAAAATTTATGATCACCTTATTCACAACTTAGGCATGCACGTGTGTGTATGTGTATTTTTTAACTCTGTAAAAGAGTTAGATAATATTGATTCCCCAGTGGACAAAAAATTGAGGCCAAATCGTCAAAGCTTGCAGTCAACACTGTGGAGAAGCAATCGATAGCCCAGCTCCAAGGCGCCAAACTGTGATTTCTATTCATGAGATTCAGTTCACAGAAGGGAGTGGGTAAGAACAAACACTTTCCATTTACCAGCGGTCTTTGTTTATTTCTAAGCAGACAGCAAGTGTGCAATTCTGATAATATTTTTAATTCCATTTTAATTTCCGTCACCCATGTGTAATTCCCCAGGCTTTTTTCCCCTCTAGAAAAGAATAATTTGGCTAGAGATTATCTTTTTTTTCCTAATAATAAATATTTTGACCTTTGGTCTACTGAAATGGTATGTACCATGAAGAACTCTCATCATCCTTTAAGAAGGCCTGTAAAAGCTACCAAGTATTATATTCTAGGTACCAAATATTATAATCATCTTTTAACTGCCAAAATATATATCTTTGGAAATGGTGTTTATTGGATAATTTCAACAAATATCCTTTTTATGTGTTTAAATGCTATGAATTTGCATAAAACATGGGCATTTAGCATATGGAGAGCCATGAGTTATAGTTCAAGTTATTTAAAACTAATTGTTGGACTTTAAATTAAGTAAATATACAAGTTTAAAATATATATTTGCATTTGCATTGTGCCTTAACATTTTGTGCTTATATTTTTGGAAGCTATATTTGGGTTTTCTTTTTTGGTCTTGAAAAAAGATTTCCTCAAGTCTTTCTCTAAGTATTCTTACATGTGTTTGATATGAATTTTAAAGAACTATTATTAATATTTCTGTCTTTTTTGTGTGTGAATTCTTATTAAGTTCAAAGATTCCATACAGAAAAGTAACCGTATAGAAGGAATGGAAATCAGCCCCTTAGAACTCAGATAAATGTTAACTTTCAAAGATTATTCTGAACCATAAAATCTAGTTCAGCCAGTTGTGGTATATCAAAGACAGGAAGGAATCTAGTTCAGCCAATTGTGGTATATCAAAGACAGGAAGGAAAAGAATCAGCATGAGAGAGAGACATATCAATGCCGATATCTCTATCTCTTTATAATAGGGATTTATCTAACATCATTACTAATCTGAGTTGAATTCTAATAAACGAGTCTATTTTATCCCTATTGCCAGGTTATCTTCTTCTTCAACCTCTAGGTCCTTTTAGATTGACCCTTTTTAGCTCACTCTTGGTTATTAAAAAAAAAAAAAAGCAATAGATGGTACTAAAGCAGTATTAGTTGAATGGGTGAATGAATAAATGAAGAAAAACCATTAAACTTTGGGAATGCTATTGAAGATACATAGAGTAATCAGCCAGAAATCTACTCTGAAAGGCGGTCACAGCCTGGCGGATTAGACGTGACTAAAACGGACAAGCTGTAGATAGACAGCTCGGGAACTTCAGAGAAGGGAGTGCTCAGTATGTAGTTCTGGGGTACAGAGAAGACTTCAGGAAAGATATATAATTTAATATTAGCCTTGCTGCTGAACAGATTTAGGCTGTGTGCAGAGAGAACATATTGTATTTTATACGGATAGTACCCAGGTTACAAAAGAGAGAGCTTCTGTAGGTTTGTTCTTAAGTTGAGTTTGTACATAAGTTGGGACAGGTACTTTTCCGTATTACCTATAAGCACCTCCATTTGTAAATGTGAGTCATCCCTCAGTCAGTTGTCTGTAACTTGGGAGCTGCCAGTACGATGACAAGAGCAGGAGACAAATCAAAGAGGTCAGAAATACTAGGAAAGAAACACCTAGTGTGTAATTCATTCTGGCCAAATCACAGGTTGGCAATGGAAACTAAAGAAAGTCTAATAATAAGAGTTTATCTACGGATAAGTAAGGGGATGTCTCTTACATATCAAACCAAAAGGGTGGGGCTTCCTTCCGCAGTCAATGGAGAGCCCTATAACTTTAGTGTAGGAAGTGGCTGAAGAGTGGCTGACAAAATCAGCTTCCACTGCTGTGAGTTTTATATTTTAAGAGTATTTTAACTTCACAGCATTTACCCATGAAAGATAAACATTAGTTTAAAAAAGGGGCAACTCTCAATGTGCTGCTATTCTAGTCATGAGGCAAGAGGATAAAGAGTTGGAATTCTAATAAATATAAATGAGGACATCAGGCTCATGATCTCATAGATTTTTATTATTATTATTTTATTAAATCATAGCTGTGTACATTAATGCAATCGTGGGGTACAATGTGCTGCTTTTATATACTATTTGAAATATTTTCATCAAACTGGTTAACATAGCCTTCATGGAATTTTCTTAGTTATTGTGTTAAGACATTTATATTCTACATTTAGTAGGTTTCACCTGTACCCTTCTAAGATGCACCGTAGGTGTGGTCCCACCAATTACTCTCCCTCCACCCATCCTCCCTGGGAACACTGTACTCCCTGGGAAAGGGAGGGGAGGGGAGGGGGAGAATGGGTGGAGGAAGAGTAATTGGTGGGACCACACCTACGGTGCATCTTAGAAGGGTACAGGTGAAACTTACTCAATGGTATATGGTGCTATAATTGGGTTATAGCTTTCATATGAAATTTATTAGATCTATTTCAACACTAATATATTCAGTTTCCAAAATCCTATTATTATTCTTAGTACATTGTCTAAAAACAACTTTTGCCTGGTTCTGACTGAGAAGAGACAGAAAGAAAGGGACTTTGAGGGGAATGGGAGGAAACCTTCCCTGCTGAACCCAGGAAGTCTGGAGGACTCATAAGAATGTTAGTGTGAAGTAACCTGGGTAACCAATGAGCAATAGAAAGAGACCATCACTGACCAACAGAAAAGGCCACACTGCCTGGGGCCAGAGAGGCCTATGATAGATTTGCAGCCAGTTTCAAATGAAGAGAGTATTTATACCCCTGCAGGCCTTTCTGCTCCCAGAGAGGGACCTACTTCCAACTCTCTTTTGAAGTGTTCTAAACATTCTCTTTTCTCTTCTTAAATAAAATCTCATCTCGCTCTGTTACCCTGAAACTTGTGTAGGTTTCTTCTGCTTTCTACCCACACTACCTACTCCATTCCAGTTTGATTTTCAGTTTCCACTCACTTTTGCTTTCAATTACTGCCATGCCTCAGTATTTCTAACTCAGCTGAGTAATAGAACCAACTCAACTGCGTTTGGAGAACCAGGACCCCAACCCCCAACACTGATATTTTTCAGAAGTGACCAGAGATCTTTTGGCACCAGCCCTTGAATATTCCAAGGGTTCTAGTAACTCTAACTCTTTCTGATCCTAAGTCAGATCTTGTCTGATATAATGATTTTCCTGTTCCACTCTGATGTCAGAATGATACAGTGTTCCCCTATTTAAGGCTGGGCAGAGGACCCCAGTTTCCTAGGCCTAGGCAATTTCATGAAGGGAACACCCTTACATTTTGCCCCAAACTGGAGGGACTGTAGTCATTCATTTGTTAATATACTCATTAACATTGAAAAGGTGTTTTTCCCTCTACCAAGTCCTGGCCAAATGTAATTCTCCAGACCATATGTGCCTAAACAGCTCCACCCCTCATGCAGGGACTTCCTACTCGGGTCTTTCCCTCTGCCAGAAGATCTGGTGCTTTTTATTCCCTCTGTATTCCTTTCTATCTAATAAATCCTATCTTACCACTGATCTGTGGTCTATGGGTTTCTTCTTTGAATCACTAAGACTGATCTACTGAAGAAAGAAATTCCGGTAACAAGAAGACATCTGACACAGTTTTTTGGTGCCTCTCATTCTATGACAAGAGGTTAGTGCCTGCCCCCTTCCCCCCAAAAGTAAGTTCATTCTTTGATCCTCAAGCACAGTTGATCACTGGGTATAGGAAGGAACAGCCTGTCCAATTTGAAAATCTGATAGCTATTTTAGAACACACAGTTTATGGGAAGCATAGACAGAGCTATCAGTACTGTGGATGTTACAAGGAGGTCCTACAAATGGCAGAAAAAATTAATTCTTCTGACTGATGAACGTTGCAGTTGTGAACAGCTACATCCTTGACTCATTAGATAAGAAAGAGAGTGGGAGAAAGTGCAGACACAGCTTTCTTACGGTAGAAACTCATCACTCAGCTTGTGAGGAATGTGAGGAACAGAAGTTCAAGAAAGAGAGGAAGACCATCATCTTTTGACACTGAGGAAAGGCTAAATGGGATGGTGCATTTTATAATCCAAAATGGAAAAAAAATCAACATAGGATTGCATGGATTGCAGTAGAAGAAATGAGGGAGACGGAAGGAGAGAAACCACTTTCTACCATGAAACATGCAAGAGGAAGTCTGGACTTCAACCCGGAGATTACTTCAAGGACATCACACATAAAACAATTGCTAACAAAAACACTCCCTAAACACTTTATTTTATGTCACCAAAATTAGATATGAAAATCATTGGGTGAGTTCATATTTATATTTTTCTCTTCTAATACCGTAGGATAATCACAAGTAATCCACCAACCTCTTTCTTGCCCCAAATAAATAAGATCTAGGAGTATGCAGGTGCCAAAAAAGTTGGCTTGGAAATTAGCTCTTTAATTCTATACTCTATTTGGTCTATATTGATAAAATTTTGACTTGAACATGTTTTATATCCCTACTTATGGCCAGACAGTTTAAGACAACGTACTCGTTTTGTAGGTAGCATTAAAAGTGTCTCTGTTTTGGGAGGGCGGAGCAAGATGGCAGCCGAGTAACAGCTTCCTTGCGGCTGGGCACGGTGAGACCAGGGAGAGAGCCCAAGTTCTCCCAAGGCAGTTCAACCGAGTGCCAAGTTCCGCCATTTGGTGGTGGGCTGTGTGGAGCCATTGTGGGAGAACTGCTCTGGCAAGCTCCACACTCAGGGTCACAGAACAGGCATCAGGTGGGAGCCAGTAATCTAATGACTGAGCAGCTTAAAGGTGGGGACTGAGACGCCTCGTTGCCTTAGCCCTCAGGGGCATAGGGAGAGATTGGTTTTGGCACATGGGGTAAGCAGATAGCCACTCATGGAGCGATCCCAGCCACAGCGCTTTCCTGGGAAAGCTTCTGCCTAGCCCAAGTTAGCAATTTAAAGTGTCTCCTAAGTAGGCTAAGGAGGATTTAAGCTCTCCACCCTGCAGGGTTTGAGAAATCATTAGAAACACAGGAT
>CAUYRH010169229.1:0-28660 GCA_963574655.1 Perodicticus potto
GCCTGTAGTCCCAGCTACTTGGGAGGCAGAGGCAGGAGACTCGCTTGAGCCCAGGAATTGAGGGTTGCTGTGAGCTGTGATGCCACGGCACTAAATCCAGGGCAATAGCTTGAGGCTCTGTCTCAAAAAAAAAAAAAAAAAGAAAAATACGGACTCCATTTTAGGTATAATTTATGTGGTGATTTATTTATGCCTGTGCAGGTGGGTCGCTGCCCCAAAGGGCAAATGGCCCCGAAGAGAAATGCAGGTAGCCTTTTATACCTTTTTCGTTGCTATGTGGTAAGCCAAGCAAAAACAGAAGCAAAACATGAAGGTTAGCTGGGGGGTGGGGGCCGGGTTACAATCATGTAGTTGGCTCAGGGGGCTACTGCGTTGGTGATTGGCATGGGAACAGCTTGGAAAGCTCAGTAGCCTGGGAAACTCTGCTTGAGTGACTTTTTACCATTGTTTGCCCATAGCTAGGGAGTCAGGGAACTCAGAGAGAACTTCCTTGTCAGAAACATGTTCTCAGAATTAACCTAAAGGGGGGTTTGAGACGGACAGGGACTCAGGCTGAAACAGTTAGGGGCCTTTATGGGTCTTCTTGCTGGGTCAGTTACTACAATTTGATCTTCTTTGGTGAGGTGTCTTTTGTCCATTTTTTTTTTTTTTTGGAGACAGAGTCTCACTCTGTCACCCTGACTGGAATGTGGTGGCAATGTAGCTCACAGCAACGTCATGTTCTTGGGCTCAAACGATCCTCTTGCCTTAGAGTTTTGCAAAACATATTTTTTTATTTTGCAAGTCTGTGGCTTGCCTTCTTATTCCCCTAACAAATTGCATTTTTAATTGGTTGTTTTTTTTTTTTTTTAGAAACAGAGTCTTATTTTATCACCCTCGGTAGAGTGCCATGGCATCACAGCTCACAGCAACCTCCAACTCCTGGGCTTAGGCGATTCTCTTGCTTCAGCTTCCTGAGTAGCTGGGACTACAGGCACCCACCACAATGCCTGGCTATTTGGGGTTTGAACCTGCCACCCTCAGTATATGGGGCCAGCACCCTACCCACTAAGCCACAGTTGCTGCCCTCAACATTGTACTTTTTTCCCTCCCACCCTCCCTTCCTTCCTTTCCTCCTTTTTGGAGAGAGTCTCACTTTGTCCCTTAGGCTAGAGTGTCATAGCCTCAGGCTAGCTCAAGAGTTTACATTGTAAACTTTACAGGTTTGGACAAAGGCACTGCCCGAGGTCTCACTCTATCTTCTGGGCTAGAGACATGCAATGGTGTCATCATAGCTCACAGTAACCTCAACCTTGGTCTCCCAAGTAGCTGGGATTACAGGTGCCTACCATCACATCTGGTTAATTTTTCTATTTTTAGTAGAGATGGGGTCTTACTTTTTCTCAGGCTCTTGAACACCTGGCCTGAAGCAGTCCTTCCCCCTCCCAAAGTGCTAGGATTACAGGTATGAGCCATTGCAACCAGACTTAACATCATACTTCCAAACAATATACTTTACCTCTGTTTCTCAGTTTAGTAACTCAAGACAACACCACTGATATGGTTAAAGCACAGAATTTATCACACACTCTCTCATCTCCTCAATATTTTCTCAGTTTGATTTTTGTTATTATTAAAGTCCTTTGTTGGTGCTACTTATAACTCTAAGTAATCTATAGTTAAATGTTAGTTCCTCTTGCCTTAACTTTAGACAGAATTTCTTGAACCCCACCATTATATAAGAAAAATTGGGCCCCTGTGCTGCCTGCCACCTTTCTTCCCCACTTCCTTCTAATTTCTGCTAGTTTTCTCTTTACATTTCCATGGTCAAAGTGTATAACATTTATATTCTGTTCTGTAATTACAATTAAATCTTCCATGCTCTATTATCAGGTTGATTCTGAAAGTTAAAAACCAACCAATGTTACAATTATATAAACAGTTTACTGCAGAACCAACTAATGAGATAGCTCCTTTTAGAAGGAAATGGAATGCCATTTCCCTGTGCTGCTTGAAGGAGAATATTTGCTGTTTCTAATGTCAAGGTCAAACTGATTCTCTTTTCTTACACTCCACTAATTGCTCAAAATCATGTCTCAAATGCATTCACTTTGCATTTGATTACTAGAATAGATCTTGTTTCTGGTTTTCTAATTGCTGTTCTTATGTCTTTCTAAGAGAAAAAAACAGAACTCTCCATTATGTCACCAGAAACGCTGCTAGCCATGCACATCTTCCTGTGCCTGGGTCCTTTGTAGGTGTAGTGAGATGGAGTAGCTGATGTCACGTCTATCCAGTGTCCCTTCCCCTCCCCTCTCTTTTGGGGAACTGCAGCCCTCCCAGTCTAATGGTGCTATTTGGGGTTTCCCCCCCAACTGCAATTGGCAGGCTTGTAACCAAAGCCTGGCAGTTTCCTTTGATGGGGGCTCAGCTGCAGATCCAACCAGCGGTTCTCAACCTGTGGGTCGCAACCCCTTTATAACAATGAAAATACATGGTGGCATTAGGAAGGTTGAGAACCACTGGCTAGACACACACGTTGAGGTAGGGATAATCAGAGCCCTTCTATTTTTTTTTTCTTTTTTCTTTCTTTCTTTTTTTTCTTGAGATGGGGTCATGCTCTGTCAACCTGGCTGGAGTCCAGGGGCATGATCACAGCTCACTGTAGCCTCCTCACTGTGCACCATCACACCTGATTTAAAAAGTACATGTATTTTTGTAGGCTGGGCACGGTTGCTCATGCCTATAATCCCAGCACTTGAGAGGCCGAGGCAGGTGGATTGCCTGAGCTTACAAGTGCAAGACCAGCCTGAGCAAGAGCAAGACCCCATCTCTAAAAAATAGCTGGACATTGTGACAGGTGCCTGTAGTCCCAGCTACTTGGGAGACCGAGGCAAGAGGATTGCTTGAACCCAAAAGTTTGAGGTTACTATGAGCTAAGACGCCATAGCACTCTACTGAGTGTGACAAAATGAAACACTGTCTCAAAAAAAAATTTTTTTTTTGTAGAGATGGGGGTCTCACCATGTTGCCCAGGCTGGTCTCAAACACCTGGCCTCAAGCCGTCCTCCTGTCTCAGTCCCCCAAGTGCTAAGATTACAGAAGAGAGCCACTATACCCAACCTGGAGTCCTTCTATCAGATTTGACCAGTGCTATTGAGAGAAAGAACCACTCACCACTTTAGCTTCAGGTACAGCTTGATACAGGGACTTAATGATGTCATCAAGGACCCAGAGTCACTGTTTATCTTTGTCCTGCCCTCAGTGTTGTCTTCATCCTCGTACTTCTTATAGTGAGCTATGATCAGCAACATATTCCTCTTGTGTAGTGAATGGGAGGAGAGTCAATCACACCAATCCCCAGGGCTCGAGAACACAGGAGGGACATCAGGGCATTGTTTTCCAAAAGAAGAGTGAATTAATTTTGGGAACCAAAACCATAGGTGTTCATATTCCTTTCTATTTAATTTCTTTTTATTTCAACAATTCTATTTTGCATTTCCAAGAATTATTATTTGTTTTCTTTTCCCTAGTTTTTATTTTTGTTTTATTTATTATTTATTAATTTATTTATTTAATTTTAGAGACGGGCGTCTCACTCTTGCTCAGGCAGGTCACAAACTCCTGAGCTCAAGCCATCCACCTGCCTCGGCTTCCCAGAGTGCTGAACCATTGTGCCCAGCCTCTTTGTTTTCTTTTCATTGCAGTGTAGCTGAATAATACAGACTCCAACTTAGGAAACTGGCTGCCTGGATTCAAATTCTCTCTCTCTTCCCCCTTACCAGCTATGTAAGCTTCAGTCAAGTTACTTTACCTTTCTGTGACTCAGTTTCCTATAAGTGGAGATAACAGCACCTCACTCAGAGGGTTGTTAAGTGAGTATTAAGTATAAAAGTCCCAGAACAATGTCTGGCCCACAGTAAGCACTCAATAGCTGTTGCTATCTGTTTCTCAATCCTTCTCTTTTTGTTGGTTTTCTTCAACCATCTGGTAATTTCTGGGGGCCAATTCATCTTTATGAACAAAGGGCAGAATTGTTTGATATTGGCATCCATGTAGGGTGACACTCTGCTCTGGAGTGTCGTGTGCTGCGGTGGAGAGGCACATGTGCCACCCGGAGGCCCTTTGGGATGTATTGATTCCCAGCCCCTGGGGCAGCTTTCTCTCAGGCATGATTTGGCTCTGGGTTCCTTTACGCCCATTTGTCCCCCAGTGAAATCCAACTTCTTTCTCTCTTCTAGAAGTAAACCCAAATCCCTGTACATCTGGTGTCCCCAGCCCCACTCTGATCATCCTGCTTTTGGCCCTTCCGTGGATTTATTTCCTGCTTCTTTTCTTTTTCTTTCTTTCTTTTTTTTTTTTTAGAGACAGAGTCTCACTTTATTGCCCTCGGTAGAGTGCCATAGCATCACAGCTCACAGCAACCTCCAAATCCTGGGCTTAGGTGATTCTCTTGCCTCAGATTCCTGAGTAGCTGGGAATACAGGCATCCGCCACAACACCTGGCTATTTTTTGTTGCAGTTTGCCCAGGGCCAGGTTTGACCCTCGGTATATGGGACCAGAGCCCTATCCACTGAGCCACAGACACCACCCCTGGCTTCTTTTCTTTACTGTGCTTTTGGTGGTATTGGATGGCCAGGGATGGTAGAGACATGTTCTCAGTCCGCCTTCCTGAACTGGAAGTTGGCGTGGTGGTCTAAGTGCTCCTAACTCATCCAGCTCTGCATAGGTGGTGTCCCTTGGGGCCTGCAATATTCACACGGAATGTCCAGACCCTGCATGGGAAGGGAAAAAGGAGGACCTTTAAATGGGCCTTTTTCTTTTCTTGGAACAGGCCTCTTTGAGCTTGTTGATATGCTCTGGGAGCCTTTGGCCTCAGAGCCAGTCCCTCAGTGGGTCATCCCACATAGACTTTGTGCCTGTGCTGAGGAGGAAGGTGGCCATTCCATCTTCCTGAGCATCCCAGAGCCCTCAGACACTTAGGCACGGAAGTGGGTGTGGACAAGATGCATATTGGAGAGGGGAACCAGAGGGACAGATGACAGGCCATGGGAGTGAGTGAATGGGTGAAGTCTAGGATGTGGCCATGAGAGTGGAGGTCACCTTGCATGGGGGTGGGGGAGAGGGTATAGCCTTTGGCCACTTGTGCTAAGAGAAGCAACAGCAGAGCCAACATTCACAGAGCTCTTCTGACATTCCAGGCTGGGAAAGCTCTTCACGTAAGCTTCGCCAGATTCAAAGTAGTTGAACGACTTCCCTGTGATCACATAGCAGATAAATGGTTATGTCTGGATTTGAACCCAGCTCTATGCAGAGGCCAGGCTCTTAACCACTGATCTACAGGACTACCATCTGCCCTAAAGCTGACTACAGCACGTGTCTCAGAGATCTCCCTTGGGGCACCTTGGGGCACTATGGGCTGACCTGTCCACACCTCAGAAGCAAAAACTGGGTCTGGAAGGTGATGAAGCAGAGGGCTCTGGCTCCCTCTGGGGGAGATAGGAAGCTCTGCAAGGGCCTGGGGCTGGAATCTTGATAGTTCCAAGGAATGAATGACTGAATTAGAGTCCTGGTTGCTCCACATGAGGGCAGGGCTTCATTTCTCCCCACTTCTTAGTAATGGGCCCCTAGTATTTACCTGGACATATCACCTATTAGAATAAAGACATAATACCATGTGACTAACTTCTGCCTAGTGAGATATAAGCAGAAATGCAATGTGCAATTCAAGGAATTAAAGTAGGTGGCATGACCTGCTTTGTCCTTCTTCCATCCTGCTTTCTGGTTGGAGGATAAAATGGTTGGAGCTTAAGCAGCCATCTTGGATCATGGCCAAACAAAAGAATAAGAATCTAATTTCATGATTGTGGAGTTGCCATATCAGCCTTTGATTCCAACACTTACTTGTAGGAGAGGGAGATACACCTCTAAGTAAAACATTGCTGTTGGCATTTCCTGTACTCATAGCCAAACTTATTTATTTTTTTGTAGCCAAAAGAATTTTGCCCTGGGCAAATTCCCTATCTTCCTCATGCCTTGGTTCTCCTTTCTAGAATGAGAATAATTCACATTATAGAGTGTTTGTGAAGGTTAAATAGCAGTGTGACCTATTGGGAAATTACCTAGTAGTTTTTACTTACTTATTTAGGTTGCTGTAGGCTGAAAGAAATGATGAAAAGTAGTTTATCACAGATCAGTTTACAATTGCCAAGATGTGGAAACAACCTAAATGCCCAGGAATGAACTAGTAAATTGTGGTATATGTATACCATGGGCCCAAAAGATGGAGAGCTTACATCTTTTGTATTAACCTGAATGGAATTGAAACACATTCTTCTTAGTAAAGTATCACAAGAATGGAAAAGCAAGTATCTAATGTACTCAACATTAATAGGAAACCAGTAGATGAACTAAGGGAGGGAGTGGGGAGAGGGAAAAAGAGAGGGGGAAGAGAGGATAAGAGAGGAGGATTAGTGTGCTCTCACCTAATGGGCACAATGCAAGGGTATATGGCACACCTCTTGGGTGCAGGGCACCACTACAACAGGGACTTTACCTAACAAATGCCAACATTGTAACCTAATTGTTTGTACCCTCATATTAATCTGAAATTAAAAAAATAAAGATGAAAAGTAATATTCGCTGACAAATCAAGATAGACAAGTCTTTGTTCTCCTTAACCCAAGGAAAGGTAAGCAAGTTCTATGTCTATCATTCTGGGACTTAGGCCTTGCATCAGTAGCTAACAAGCAACTGCAAAATCCTCAGTGGCATCCAGCAACACAAACATCCACGGTTAGCTCAGGTCTGGCTGACTTAGGCTGTGCTTAGCTGGGCTTTTGTTCCAGGTCAGGGGGTTGGGTCAGGTCAGTTTCACGTGTTGGTCTTCCTATTTGGCTCAGCAGGTTGGCTGGAGCATGTTCTTTGCAATGGCAGAAATGCAGGAGGGAAGGGCAGCCATGTAAGAACATTTCAAGACTTTGCTTATGTTACGTCCACTCACATCCATTCACCAGAGTAAGCCATGAGGCTAAGGCCAAAGTCAAGGCATGGAGCACATGCTTTCCCATCATGAAGCTGAAAGTTAGAAATATACAGTCTGAGTGGACTGAGGATTGGTATCAATGTGTCACAATCCGACAGATCTAGAGCTGGGGGTTCTGTGGACCAACTGTTGAAGGAGGAAGCAATCAAATGAACCCTTTGTGCTTTATCAAAAAAGGAAACAACCCCAACTAAGGAGGGGGTGCAGAGGCTACAAGAGGAACCTTTCTGTGGCCAAAGATTTTGGTGTAAAATGTCAACAGACATCTGTTCTGGGTCACCCTGGCCTGGGAGCATGGATCCACCCTGATTTAAGGTTTCACATCCTTTTAGATCTGCACACGTGGGCTTGCCCTTAGGGTGTGGGGGCCTGATCTACCGTGGCTGGGCGCTCCAGGAATACAGGTGGAATTAACTTTGAAACAAAGTTGAATTAACTTTGAGTTGAGAAATAACAAAAACGTGGTCCACTTGCATCTGGTATTTGCCCCATACGTCAAGTACTTGGCACACAATAGGCCCTCAGAGATAGGCTCCAGGAATATTACAGTGACTCAACCGTGGCAGGGGGGCTTTCTTAGGGGGAAAGGAACCAGCCTGGGGAGTGTCCCCCACAACTGGGGCCTGTTTCTTGGGAGATTCTCAGCCTGGGGTATAGGGAGGCTCCCAAAGGGCCTGGAGAATAAATGCCTTAGTCTGGGTTTCTGTAACATACCCCCACCCCAGGCTGGGCTCACTTCCTTCCCAGTTGTCAGGGTGGGACTGTGTGCAGAAAGCTCCCTCTTACCTTTGGTTAAGAGGCACAGGAAGAGAGGGGAGCAGACATGGCTAATGAAAAAGACCCCCTATTTTTCTCCTTACCTGGGAAGATTCCAGTGTGGCCCCAGATTCCACTTTTGCTCGCTTAAGTCCCTAAGTCTTAGGGACTTAAGACTTGCCAGGGGCCTTCCCCTGCCTGGGTCCTTCCTGTCTCGGTGTTGCACAAGGCCTGCAGCTGCCTCCCTGACCAGCCTCCAGGCTGGACAGTAGTGCTGAGGCTTTGGGAAAAGAAGAAGCAGCCCCGGGGGACTGGATCCTCCTCTTCTAAGTCGGCAGATCCCCGGGAGGCAGCTGCACTGAGAGCTCCGGGACATCCTTCCTGCTCTGCTCTCCGCAGGCCTAGCAGCCTTCCCTGCAGCCCAGCAGGTACATCCCCTCCCCAGGGCCTGGAGGGTGCCAGGGCGCTGGGAGTAGGGCTCGTTGAGACTTGCTGGGGCATCTGGGTGCTGGGCCCCAAAGCAACCCTGCCCCAGTTGTGCTCCTAACCTGAACCCTTCCATCACCCCAAATCCTCCCAGCCTGCATCCCAATCCCAGTCCTAACTGGGCCCCAGGGACCAGCCACAGCCTTGGTCCCTATCCCAACCTCGCCTCCCCTCAGCTCACTTGCCCTTCAACCCTAATTATTTACTCATCAGCTTCATCCAGTCCCAGCAGGTCCATTGTCCTAACCCCCACCCGAACCCAGCCCCGCTTGTCCTTGTCCTCCTTATTGTCCCTTGTGCCCAGCTCCAGCCTTCACCCCCAGCCCATCACTCAGCCTCAATGTCCACCCCAATCCCAGCCTTAATTTGCTTCCCAGTCTTGACTGTTACCCTGAGCCCAGTCCAGCTCCAACCCCAATCTCACACCATTTCATTCACTACTTCTCCATCCCTCTGTCTGTGTGAGGGGCCCAGAGCTATCCAGCACAGCTTAGGCAGTGAGTGCTCAGGCTAGGAGCAGTTAAAGCCAGAATAAGGAATGAAATGTGAAATTTCCACTGTCCCTGTCAAAGCCAACAGATGTTATTTATGGATGCTGTGGCTCTTAGAATGAAACACTTGGCCTGTGCTTGGGACTTTCCACTGTTAAAATAATCTGCTCCTGGAATTGCCCGCCTGTACCCTGACTCCCCATCTGTGGGTGAGAGCCCTCCTGCTGGTGTGTTGCCCTGTGTCCCTCCTTTTCCACTCTGATGGGGAAGTTGAGGAGAAGCCCTGGTGCCAGGAAACAGAAACTGAATCCTGCACCCGAACATAGCTGCTGACAGGGACACTGCCTCTGCCCTTTCTTCTCCAGCTAGACTTGGCTTCTGAGATCAGAGGTCAGGGACTGCAGTCCACTCTCCCCAGATGTCCTGAGACAGTTGGTCTCAAACAGGCAGCAAACATGGGCACCCACTCTGTTCCCAGAGCACCCAACCTATCCCCCCCATGCAACACATACCAGTTCTAGGAAGGGAGTTTAAAACTCTGTCTTCACAGCACCCAAGGGTAGAGACACAGGATGAAACTTCACATCTAGGGGACATTTTCCTGTCCAAAAGAGTCATTGCCCAAGGGAGGGGTTGTTTCAGAGCAGAGCTCCCTGTCCTCCAGTAAATCCCCACCCTCCAGCCCAGGATCTGGAATCACCCCTCTGCCATCAGGTGTGCTGGGTGCTCACTAGGCAACCTAGCCCCAGCCCATGCCCAGGGGCAGCATCCCCTCAATACCAGGCTTCCAAGAGGGGCAAGGATCTCCCTTTCTGGGGTTGTTCCTGCTCTTTCTTTTCCCAGGATAGTTCTCTGGGCTGAGACTAGTCTTTGGGTGGAATAGGCTGTGCCAATAAGCTTGACTCTGGTGGGACTGACCCCTTTGGTGTTAGGGCTGGGATAGGTGACATCTATATGATGTGATTTGGGGTGGTTCTAGAAACAGCCCTTCCATGCCCTCAACTCTGGGATGAGTACATCTGAAATCCCACCATTTGTCCTTTAGGTTTAGTATTGCCCTTTCCAGGGCCCCAAGTGGGAAGAACAGGGGATCTGGGGACAGCATAGAGGTATCTTGCTGCTGTCTCCAGCTATAGAGGAGCTGACCCTGACATCCTGTGTGTTTCTGGGTCCCAGGGCCACACCTGCCCCCATATGTGTCCAGAAAACTGCCTTATCTCAATGTAAGGTGCCCTGGCTGTGGGCCCCAACTTTGGCCAGTCTCCTGCGGCTGAGGACCTGGAAGAGAAGCAGACCCAGGACTGCCCACAGAACCCAAATGACCAGACCTTGTTGCTGGAGCAACACAATGAGAGGGATATTTCCCCTGAGGAGCTGTGTTCTTCCTATCCTGGCCATGCCCTTGGCTGTGCTACCTACCAGGCCATCCCTTCTGCCTTCTGCACTTGGCCAAGCCCTGTTTGGTCACTCTGACAGGCAACTCCAGCCCCACCATGCCCTGGGTGTCCACTTGACCCCTTCTCAGGTGTGGCCCCTAGTAGCCATCAGATTAGCTGGGCCTAACCCCTGAGGCAGATGGGCTGGGGGCTGGGAGATGTCATGAGTTTCCTGTCCTCACTTCCAGGCTGCCCCCTCACTCTGCCAAGTCAGCTTTTAGGACCAAGGAGGACTGCAAAATTGTGTGTGTGTGGTAAAATA
This sequence comes from Perodicticus potto, assembly GCA_963574655.1. Taxonomy (NCBI): domain Eukaryota; kingdom Metazoa; phylum Chordata; class Mammalia; order Primates; family Lorisidae; genus Perodicticus; species Perodicticus potto. The sequence goes on from CAUYRH010169229.1 coordinate 10,457, forward strand.
TGCGTAATGTAAAATTTAATATTATAACTGTCTTTATTTTAAGTATACAATCCAGTGGCACTAAGTACATTCACAATATTGGTGTAACCATCACTGTCTATTTTCAGAACTTTTCAGAACCACTGTCTATTTTCAGAACTTTTTCACTAAACATTAACTCCCCATTTCCCCTTCCCCCAGCCCCTGTACCCTCTATTCTACTTTCCATCTCTATGAATGTGCATATTCTGGATATTTCTTATAAGTGGAATTATATAATATTTACCCTTTTGTGTCTGGCTGGTTTCACTCAACATGTTTTCAAGGATCTCTGTCATATAATGTGTCGGACTTTCATTCCTTCTTATGGCTGATTGATGTTCCATTGTATGTGCCTACCACATTTTGTTTATCCATTTTTCCATTGACAGACACTTGACCAGTTTCTACCTTTTGGCTATTATGAATAATGCAGCTATGAACATTGATATACTAATAGTATCTGAGTCTGTTTTCAATACTTTGGGTATATACCTAGGAGTAGAGTTAGTGAATCATCTGGTAATTCTTTGTTGACTTTTTGAGGAGTGGCCAAACTCATCTGCACAGTAAGTGCACCATTTTATATTCCACCAGTGATGAACTAGGTGTTCTGATTTTTCCACATCCTCTCCAAGATTTGTTATTTTTTGTGTTAGTTTGTTGTTCACTAATAAGCCATCTTAGGGGCCAGGCATGGTGGCTCATGCCTATAATCCTAGCACTCTGGGAGGCCGAGGTGGGTGGATTGCTTCTGCTCACAGGTTCGAGAACAGTCTGAGCAAGAGCAAGACTCTGTCTTTACTAAAAATAGAAAAACTGAGGTAAGAGGCTCCAAGAATTGGAGATTGCTGTGAGCTATGATACCACAGCACTCTACCCAGGTCAACAGCTTGAGACTCTGTCTCAAAAAAAATAGCCATCTTAGGGGCTGTGAAATGGTAGCTCATTGTGGTTTTGATTTTACATTTCTGTTGTTTGTTTGTTTATTTATTTATTTAGAGGCAAAGTATCATTCTGTTGCCCAGGCTGGAGTGTAGTGGTGCAATCATAGTTCATTGCAACCTCATACTCCTGGACTCAACATCATCCTCCAACCTCTCAGGTAGCTAGGCCTACAGGTGCCAACAACCACACCTGGCTAATTTTTTGTTTTAGGTTTTTATACACATGGGGTTTTGCTATATTGCCCAGGCTGGTCTCAAACTATTGGCCTCAAGCAATCTTCCTGCCTTAGTCTCCCAAAGTAGTGGGATTAGAGGCATGAGCCACCTTGCCCGGCCTGATCTGCATTTCTCTAAGGGCTAATCGTATTGTGCATCTTCTTTTCATGTGTTTGTTGGCCATGTGTATATCTTATTTGGAGAAATGTCTGTTCAAGTTCTTTACCCATTTTTTTCAGATGAGTTGTTTTTTAGTTATTGAGTTGTAAGAATTCTTAATACCTTCTGGATATTATTTCCTAATTAGATATATGATCTGCAAATATATTCTCCCATTCTGTTGATTGCGTGTTTTTTTTTTCCTTCTTTGGATAGTGTTCTTTGATCCATAAGATTTTTAATTTTGGGTGGCACCTGTGGCTCAGTCGGCAGGGCGCCGGCCCCACATACTGAGGGTGATGGATTCAAACCCGGTCTCGGCTAAACTGCAACAAAAAAATAGCCGGGCGCCTTTAGTCCCAGATACTCAGGAGGCTGAGGCAAGAGAATCGCCTAAGCCCAGGAGTTGGAGGTTGCTGTGAGCTGTGTGATGCCACAGCACTCTACTGAGGGCCATAAAGTGAAATAAAAAAAAAAAATTTAATTTTGATGAAGTCTATCTATTTTTTCCTTTATTGCTCATGCTTTTGATGTCAGACTTAAGAACGCATTGCCTAATCCAAGGTCGTGAAGATTTCACTTATGGTTTCTTCTGAGTTTTATAGTCTTAGTTACGTGTGTTTCTTTTGGACTTGGATCTGCGATGTCCCTTAGATCCCTCTGGCCCCACCAGGGGCACTCCATGGCAGAAAGCCTGACTACTTGTGGATGCTATACGTAGATACTTAGCTCATTTTGGTGGGATATGTATTCTGTAGGGCCCTGGTGTTGCCTGTCACACCTAGACTTGCTCTGCCACCTCCCTGCCCTAACTTTGAATCCCCAAAGACCACAGCAAGGGATTTAGTGAGTGCTTGGTGAGCTCTGCATTGCTGTGGGGCACCTGTACTCATTCCCAGTCCTGAGAAAGGAGTGCTCACAAGTTGCTAAGAACAAGGCAAGCACAGAGGTAGTGCTGGGGTGGCTACAGGAACCTCAAAGAGAAAATTCCAGCTGGAAGCCAAATTCATGTTGCACTTGAAGGCTAAATAACGTTTCAATAGGCAAAGATTATTTCTGGTAGTGATAGGGCTGAGTAGCCAAGGAGCCCGTGGACAGAAAGGACTGGCCCTACAATGGGTGTGGGGAGCAAAGAAGGGTGGCAGAGCCAGAGGCAGGAAATGAGAACCTTTCACATTTCATGGGCAATAGGGAGCCATGGAAGGTTTTTGAGCAAGGGGTAATTCTTAAAGGCAGCACTTTGGTAAGTCCAGGTAAGCCCCATTATGGCCTGTAGCTGGTAAAGCAGATGGTAGGGAGACAAGTATCAAGTAAGAAACTATCATCCTAGCTGGGTACCTTAGAGTGAGTTACCTTAGAACAGGGCTCTCTGGGTTCTAGTTCCTGTTGGCTTGGGTAGTGGAGAGGGGGCAGGGAAGTGAGGGAGGAGGGAGACACAGCTGTTCATCTGTCCTGGGGGGGGGATCCTTGAGGGGCTGGGAAAGCAGAACTAGGGGTGGAGCCAAGGGACACATAGAGAGGGCTTTTGGGGGCATGCTACCATGGGACGGCATTCCTGGCACAACCCACAGTGGGAACCTGGGTTCCTGGCTACCTGTTGGTGGCTGCCGCACAGAGGACTTCAGGAGCTCTGCCCTCTTGCTGGACTGGCCAGCCATAGCAGGTGGGGACATAGGCCTGGACTCTCGCCAGGCACTGGGGCTGAAGTGCCTAGAGGTGTCCTTAGGAGGCCTCTGTGTACCCAGCCAGGCTAGCGCACACCACCATCTTCAGCATCAGAACTGGCTCAAGAACCTGCCATGAGCTTCCTACTCCACTCTTTCCTCCTGGCCTCGTTCTTCCCACCAGGTAAGCTTCACGGGCCTAGTACCTGTCTCGAGGATCCAGTCTCCATAAGTCTAGCCCTTGGTAAACTGGACTCTGTCTGGGGCACAGGTTTCACTGCTGTCAAGGAAGGGCCCAGGGAGGCAGCAGAAGAGAGCTGGGCAGGAAGTCAAGGTCCTTCTTGCAGCCACCTTGCCAAACTCTGACCAGTCCCTGGGGAAATGGGCCATCCTGGGGCACTGAGAAGGGCTGATTTAAGGGCCAGGGACATAGCAGGGTTTGGGGTGCTGGTGGCACCATCCGTGGAGCAGATCCCAGGGCTCTATGATGCCCTCAGGCCTGTATCACTCTGCTTTCTCCCCACTCTGTCCTTCTCCTAGGTCAGGCCTCGTGGGGTGTCTCCAGTCCTGGGGAAGTGCAGGCCGTGAAGGGGTCTTGCCTGGTCATCCCCTGTGTCTTCAGCTTCCCTGCAGATGTGCAGGTGCCTGCTGGCATCACGGCCATCTGGTACTACGACTACTCAGGAAAGCGGCAGGTCGTGCTCCACACGGGGGACCCCATGCAGGTGGAGGCACGCTTCCGTGGCCGTGCCCTGCTCCTGGGGCTCCCCGAGCACAAGGTGTGCAACCTACTGCTGAGGGACCTGCGGGCTGAGGACTCTGGCTCCTACAACTTCCGCTTTGAGATCAGTGAGAACAACCGCTGGTCAGATACGAAAGGCACCTTGGTCACTGTGACAGGTGAGGAGTGGGGAGGCCTGGCTGCTGCCTAGGAGAGACAAGCCTCACAGCCCCCACCCTACCCTAAACCCCAGCCAATGTCAGGTCCAGCCTCGGCAGAGCCCTGGGCCTGCTTCCCCCTGCATCCAGCCCAGTGGGGCTGAGGGCAGAAAGCGACTCCTCCTTTCCCTCGGCTAGAGTTTCCAGAGCAGGTGTTCTCAGGTGTGGTGAAGGGAGTCCTGAGTTCCCCTGCCTTTGTCCTCAGGGGAACCCAGGGCACCCACCATCTCTGCCCCAGCAGAGCTCCTCGAGGGCACACAGGTGGACCTCAACTGCTCCACACCCTATGCGTGCCTGACAGAGCAGATCAGCCTGCAGTGGCAAGGCCAGGACCCCACTCGCTCTGTCACCTCCAAGCTCCACAAGCTTGAGCCCACTGGCATCATCCATGTGGAGACCCTTCACATGGCCCTCTCCTGGAAGGACCACGACCGGACCCTGCACTGTCAGCTCTCTGCAGCAGACCACAAGACTCAGGGCGAGATTCGCCTCCAAGTGCAGTGTGAGTTACAGAGGCCACATCCTCACAAATGGGCACATCTGTGGCTCCCTGACAGAAACCAGGCCCTGTCTGGCCCAGAGAGACCGAGCCCTGCCCCAGATGCAGAGCTGGGCTGTACCCAGTTCTCCAGGGTAGGACAGGTGGAGAAAGAGTGCTAAGTGTTTAATTGTTCCCCTCCACCTCCTGCTGGCTTTGAAGGGGCTAGTCCTTGAGGCCAGGATGGGGAGAGAAAGGGAGACACAAAGGGTCAGGGAACAGGAGCTGCCTTGTAGATTTTGGGTTGGCAGTAAGTGTCCTGAGATTCAGCTCAGCTCTTGGAGGATGCTCGGGAGATGGTGTTCACCCCTTTCTTGCCTTGAGAAAGTTCATGATCATGGTGACCAGGGTATCACTCAGGCATAGCTAAGAGTCAGTGTGGACAAGTAAGTCCAGTTTCCCATTGGTTATGCATCTTCCCATCTTAGGAAAACAGGTCAGCCTGTTCTAGAACAACCACAACTTCACAGGCATCAGGCTGCTGGCTCCACCGCCCACAAGATGAATAAACTTTGGGCAAGTTGCTTGCCTCCCTGAGCCTGCTTTTCTATCTATATGGTGGTGATAACAATAAATAGTTCTTATCTCATAGAATTTGATGAAAATTTAATGACTCAGGTGACGTAGTTAGAAGAGTGCCTGGCACATATTAAACACTTGAAAATAGCCTTCACTAGGCTATTTAAATGCAGAGAGAAGCTTTGGAACAAGAGTTATTGAAATGCAGAGTCCTTGTATTCTGGGCCCCCTGCCTTACAAATTGGATAACTATTCTCAGAGCTAAAGTGATGCTGCCTTTGGCCCCTGTCCATTAGGTGGCTGGTTCTTTCTTGTTTGTTTGTTTGAGACAGAGTCTCACTCTGTTGCCCCAGGCTACAGTGCCCGTGGCCTCAGCCTAGCTCACAGCAACCTCAAACTCCTGGGTTCAAGTGGATCCTCCTGCCTCAGCCTCTCAAGTAGCTGGAACTTTAGGCACTCACCAACCAGCTAATTTTTCTAGTTTTAGTAAAGATGGGGTCTTGCTCTTGCTCAGGCTGGTCTTGAACTCCTGAGCTCAAGGGATCTTCCAACCTCAGCCTCCCGGAATGCTAGGATTACAGGCATGAGCCACTGTGCCTGGCCAAGTGGCTGGGTTTTTTTGCAGTTTTTGGCTGGGGTTGAATTTGAACCCGCCACCTCTGACATATGGGGCCAGCGCCCTACTCCTTTGAGCCACAGGCACCGCCCATCAAGTGGATGGTTCTTTACCAATAGCTGCCACGGCCAGTAAAGCCAGCAGTAGGGTATTCATGAGTTTGTGGAACTCAGACCCAAATAAAACAGGGGGAAAGGACAGCACTGAGAAATAGAAAGTGCAGACTGGACGCTGTGCCCAGCATCACAGGATCAGGCTATCAGGGGAGAAGGAAGGAGTCAGGAATGTATCAGGGGGTGGGCTGGGACAGGGGATGGACAGAACTTGTCCGGGACAGGGGGATATATGGGACTGATGCTTTATCTGAGTACACTTCCTTAAGGCAGAGCTTTGCAAGGGAGGAGGGGAGAGGTGTGCCATCCCTGCCCTCCCCACACACCTTACCCAACACCCCTGTCTGCCTTGCAGATGCCCCCAGGGGTGTGGAGATCCTCCTCAGCCCCTCGGGGGGGAACATCCTCCCAGGTGATCTGGTCACACTCATCTGCCAGGTGAACAGCAGCTACCCCAGAGTCAGTTCCGTTAAGTGGCTCAAGGATGGGGTACATCTCAAAGCCAAGAGTCGCATGCTGCAGCTGTCCCAGGCAGCCTGGAGTGATGCTGGCATCTACACCTGCCAAGCTGAGAATAGTGTGGGTTCTTCAGTCTCCCCTCCTCTCAGCCTCCACATCTTCAGTGAGTCCTGGGAGGCTGGGTCCTGGCCAGAGGTCAGGGAGGGGGTCTAGGCCTCTGGCTGAGGGAGAGAGGCCAGGACAGAGCCCAAAGCTGGCATAACTCAGTGCTTCCTGGGACATAGGGGTGTGAGACGGATGACAGTGCCTCCCTGCAGGGTGGGATGTCAGGAGGATCCTGGATAACAAGACAGAGAGGCAGGGTGAATCCAGGAGGCTCTGCTGCGGAGGCTGGGCAGTGCAGAATGTGCCGCACCATGAGGACTGTGGGGGGCAGGGACTCAGAGTTGGCTGGGATTTTCTCAGTGTGTCCTACTCTACCCTGGCAGTGGCTGAGGTCCAGGTGAGCCCAGCAGGCCCCATCCTGGAGAATCAGACAGTGACACTGGTCTGCAGCACACCCAAAGAGGCACCCAGCAATCTCAGCTACGGCTGGTACAAGAATCAGGTTCTTTTGGGAGATGCCCACTCCCACACCCTCTGGCTGCACTCGGCCACCAGGACCGATACAGGCTTCTACTCCTGCGAGGTGCGGAATGCCCAGGGCAGCAAGCGCTCAGGCCCTGTCAGCGTGGTGGTCAGCCGTAAGTGGCCAGGGTGGGTGGTCCTGAACATCAGCCAGAAGAGGGCCAAGCACTGGAGCCCCTGTAGGAGGTTGGGGCATGGGAACTTCAAGGCCAATTTCCACCTTGATGTGGAATCTGCAGCCAGATGAACTTGAGCTCACATCCCAGCTCTGCATACTTGGGCAACATTTTGGCTTCCCTAGCCTTGGTTTCCTCCCACTTAAAAAAAAAGCAAAAAACAAAAACAAAAAAACCCCTTTTATTTGGAAGTACTTTCAAGCTCAAGAAACATTGCAAAAGTAGTACAAAGAATGATGATATGCCATTTTTTCCCCTGAGACAAGGTCTCACTCTTTTGCCTGGGCCGGAGTGCAGTGCCACTATCAGCTCACTATAGCCTCAAACTCCTGGCCTCAAGTGATCCTCCTGCCTCAGCCTCCCCAGTAGCTGGGACTATAGGTGTGTGCTACTATGCCCAGTTAATGATCATATACCTCTAACCTACACATCCCATTTGTTTTTGTTGTTGTTGGTTTTTGGTTTTTGGTTTTTGCCTAGGCTAGAGTGTCATGGCCTCAGCCTAGCTCACAGCAACCTCAAACTCCTGGGCTCCTGCCTTAATTTCCCAGAGGGCTAGGAAAACAGGTGTGAGCCAACATGCCCAAACTTCCCATTTGTTAACATTTTGACACATTTGCTTTATCCTTCTCTCTCTCTTTCACTCTCACTCTCTCTATATATATTTTTATACACACACATATACACATGTGAGTACATATACATATGCATATATGTAAAAGCATATATATGTGTATATGTACTCACATGTGTGCATCTGTGTACACATCTTTACTCCCTGTGTAAACACACACATCTTCACTCTCTCTATCCATACACATACCTACTACTATCTCTCTACTTACCTACAGTTTTACATTTCTGAAGTTGCAAATATGCTGCCTCTATACCCCTAAACTACTCAGTGTATATTTCCTAAGATAATTTTCTTACATAACCACAGTGCAATGATCACAACAAGGAAATTTAACATGGATAGACTATTATCCTATCCACAGTTAATATTCAAATTTTACCAGTAGACCCAATATGTATACATAATGTCTCTTATAGCCATTTTTTTCTGGTCCAGGATCTAATCCAGGATCATGTGTTGCATTCGGTTGTCATGTCTCTTCAGTCTCCTTTACTCTGGGACAGTTCCTCAATCTTTCCTTTTTTTTTTTTTTTTGAGACAAAGTCTCACTATGTCTGTAGAGTGCTGTAACGTCACAGCTCACAGCAACCTCAAACTCTTGGGCTTAAGCGATTCTCTTGCCTCAGCCTCCCAAGTAGCTGGGACTACAGGTGCCTGCCACAATGCCCGGCTATTTTGTTATCATAGTTGTCGTTGTTTAGCAGGCCCGGGCTGGATTTGAACCCACCAACTCTGGTGTATGTGGCTGGCACCCTAGCACTGAGCCCAGTTTTCTCATCTTCAAAGTAGGGTCCTCAATCCCTGCTTTCAGGGTGACAAAGAGGCTTGACTGAGACAAAAGTGATTTTCCCAGCCCAGCCAGGAACAAAAGTATATTTAACTGGTGCTCAGGAGCTTCTGGGATCGTCCCCCTCTCCCGGGACACTGTGGCAAAGGTGTGCTGGAGGTCATAGGCTATCATGGGATATTCAGGGTATTCCCCTGCCTGTGGGTGACAGGCTCGCCTCTTGCCTCTGTACAGACCCACCCCTTGGCCTGGACCTGACTGCCTTCCTGGAGACACAGACCGGGCTTGTGGGCATCCTTCACTGTTCTGTGGTCAGCGAGCCCCAAGCCACACTTGTGCTGTCCCATGGGGACCTTATCCTGGCCTCCACCCCCGGGGAGAGTGATTATAGCTCACGCTTCAGGGTCTTCTCTGCTCCCAACTCCCTGCGCCTAGAGATACGAGACCTGGAGCCAGCTGACAGTGGACAGTACAAGTGCTCAGCCACCAACCCCTTTGGAAATGCCACCTCCACTCTGGACTTCCATGCCAATGGTAAGATGAAGACAGGTTACAGGGAGGAGTGGAGAGAACCCCAGGAGGAGGCCTGTTCTGGCCTCTTTCTTCCTAGAGGCCCAGTGGACTCAACCAAGGGGCTGTACTAGCTGGCTAGGTTACATTCACATCAAAGACCTGGACTACATAGCCATCTCCACCTCAGAGGTTCCTGGGAGTCAAGGCAAAAAGAGAAACATGAGGTGGCACCTGTGGCTCAAGGAGGAGAGTGCGGGTCCCATATACCGGAGGTAGTGGGTTCAAACCCAGACCTGGCCAAAAACTGCAAAAAAAAAGAGAGAGAAACACGAAGCAGTTTGCATCATTCTTCTTGCACATACTCTGTCTCTAAACTTGGAGGGTCTTTCATAGGCATTTGTTAATCTTTTATTTGTGAACCTGTTGGGGCAGGCTTTATGCTGGGAGTCAGAGGCAGGAGGCAGAATAGAGCAGTAGGGTCACCAAACTTGGGGTGCATGCATTGCCCGTTCCTCTTCCTGAGGCTGGGGGAGACACAGATAATAGATCAAGCCAGATTTTCAACATGAGCCTGGGCTCTGGCTTGGAATCCCTTTCAAATGGGCTGCAGATGGCTACTACCAACAGATCTGAATTGACGTTCAAGGCCTCTTGATCCGCCACAAGGCCAGGGGAAGACCTGCCTACAGTCATGAGGGCAGAAAGAACCCTGGAGGGCTTCCTGCCTTGGGTGGTATGGGGCACTGGGGGTGCTCACAACCTCTCCCTTCCCCCCAGTGGCCCACCTCCTCATCAGCCCAGCAGCAGAGGTGGAGGAGGGGCAGGCGGTGACACTGAATTGTAAGAGTGGCCTGAGCCCCATGCCTGACACCCGCTTCTCCTGGTACCTGAATGGAGCCTTGCTTCTTGAGGGGCCCAGCAGCAGCCTCCTGCTCCCTGCAGCCTCCAGCACCGATGCTGGCTCATACCACTGTCGGGCCTGGGATGGCCACAGCACCAGTGGTCCCTCGTCACCTGCCATCCTCACCGTGCTCTGTGAGTAGCCTTGTGGCCCCTGCCTGCTGTGGGAAGGGTCAGCCTATAGGGGCCCATCAGCCACCCCCACCTCCTCCAGGCCCTCCCAACCCTGTCCTGCCCTGGGTCTACTTCAGGAGGGTGGTCACAGGCTTGGCCACTATGGGCCTTTCCACTCAGGGCTGAAGTTGGGAACTAGGCTAGGGCCTTCTCTGCCTCCCTGCATCCCACATGCCAATACTAAATCTTTGGGATTCTTTGCCCCTGCCTCAAACCCACCCTGGGCACCATGTCTAAACTGTGTCCTTTGGGTGGGTGCAGGGACACCATACTCCTATGTCTGTGCACACGGCCCACAGGCTGCTTCTTCATGGGGTCCCATAGACACATCCTGTTGAGGATGGATGTTCCATATTAGCCCGAGGACCTGATTAATTCCAGAAGGTCTCCCCTGACATGTTGTGCTGGAGACACATCCTGGGGCTGCCAGAAGGGCAGCTGCCTCCCCGGCGTTTTCTGGTATCTGAGTGAGATCACGCGGGGATCTTGGCGGATGGCTCTGTTTCAGGCATCTGTCTCTGGAAGCCTCTAGGAAGAGGCCATGTTAGGTATTTTCTGGTGTTTCAGGAGCTGGCTTGGAGATCAGAGATGAGAGGCAGGAGGGATCTGGAGAGGCTCAATGTTGATGGGAGTAGGATGGGAGCAGAGAACGGGACCTTGGGGACTGCTGCACAAAGGCAGCAGCCCATATAGCGCCTTTGTCCCAGCTAGAAATTGGAGCTCCTTCCTTTGGGAAGACTCAGTCAGCACCAAGGCACAGCTTAGCTGAATTCTCCCCCTGCTGGCCCAGCTGTTCTTGTGCAGTGCATAGCTCTACCTTATCCAAAGTGTTCTGGGAGTCTTCTTGCCTGTGGGCTTTGGCAGTGGCTGTGGATGAGTCCCCATGCTCTTTGTCCCCACAGACCCCCCTCGCCAGCCCACACTCACCGCCCGGCTGGACCCTGATGCTGCTGGGCGGCGAGGCCTCCTCTTGTGCCGTGTGGACAGCGACCCCCCAGCCCAGCTGCGGCTGCTCCATAAGGACCGTGTTCTGGCCACTTCTCTGCCATTGGGGGGTGGCTGCAGCACCTGTGGAGGCTGTTTGCCGCGCATGAAGATCGCCAAAGCCCCCAACTTGCTGCGTGTGGAGATTCAAGACCCACTGCTGGAAGATGAGGGCGTGTACCTCTGTGAGGCCAGCAACACCCTGGGCAATGCCTCTGCCTCGGCCACTTTCAATGCCCAGGGTGAGTCGGAGTGGGGAATGTGTGGCTTGGGAGCTGAAGCAAATGCACTCACAGGGCAGACTGTGGAAGGTCCAGAGCAAGATGGGGGTGCTAGACAGAGGGGGTGCAGTAGGAGGAGGCCCAAGACAGCCCAACTGGCCAGAGCTCTGGACGCTTCCTCTGCCCCAGGGAGGGTCCAGTCAGGCAAAAACACCTCTTTCCAGCAGTGGGAGGAGGCACAGCTGCCCTCCAGGCAGGAGTAGGGACCTGGGGAGCCCGCTGCCCCATCCATAGTGTAGGAACCCAAAGATGCTCCTTCTCACACTTGGTTTTGGGCAGGGGCAAGGCCTGGGGTTGCAGGGCTGACCTCTGAGGACAGCTCCTGCTGGGCCAGTTTGGCTGTCTCGGCCTTCTCCTTACTGCACCCTCTTTGTCTAGCACCCCCATCTTCCTCTGTGCCTTCCCACAGTCTGCCCTGTGAGTGCATTTGCTCCCTACCCACTGTGGGTACCCCAAAGGAGGCAGGACCACTGGCTTTTGGGGTGGAGTGAGCCTGTGCTATCTAATCTTCAGCCACAGTCCTGGTCGCCACACCATCAGACACGCTGCGGGAGGGCACAGAGGCCAACCTGACCTGCAATGTGACCCGGGAAGCCACCGGCAGCCCCACCAACTTCTCTTGGTTCCGGAATGGGGCACTGTGGGCCCAAGGCCCCCTGGAGACTGTGACGCTGCTACCTGTGGCCAGAACCGATGCTGCCCTCTATGCCTGCCAAGTGCTCTCTGAGCCTGGTGCCCAGCTTTCTGCTCCCATCATCCTGAGTATACTCTGTGTGTGACCAGCAAGGCAGCCTGGGAACTTGGAGGGTGGAGGAGTGGCCTGGGGTGGAAATAAGAGCATGGCCTGGGAGGGGTCAGGGTAGGCAGGGGGAGAGGGACACAGTGTGGCAACTGGAATGTGGGCAGCAATGGCCTGAGATCCCCATGTTCCTGCAGATCCCCCAGACCCTCCAAAGCTGTCAGCCCTCCTAGATGTGGACCAGGGCCACATGGTTGTGTTTGTCTGTACCGTGGATAGTCGTCCCCTGGCCCAGCTGTCCCTGTTCCATGGGGAGCGCCTCCTGGCCACCAGCCTGGGCCCCCAGCTCCCATCTCACAGCCGGTTCCAGGCCAAGGCCGTGGCCAACTCCCTGCAGGTAGAGGTCCGGGAACTGAGCCTTGGGGACTCTGGTAACTACCGCTGTGAAGCCAGAAATGTTCTTGGATCAGCCAACACCTCACTCTTCTTCAAAGTTCGAGGTGAGCATTAGTCCTCTGAAGATGTGGTAGTCCTTAACACCCTGGGGGCTGCCGGTGCTGTCATTGACCACTCCAACTGTCTCTCTACCTCACTTCCCCTACCTAGGGCCCCTCCTGCTTCAGACTCAGGGCTGCCAAGGAGCTGCCCAGTGCCCAGTCCCCAGTTCCTGGGCTCTGGTAGCCTGAAGTCTGGGTGCAGAGCTGGGCTGGAGGGGCCTGGAGGACACTCAAGATCACACAGCTGCTGACCTCCTCTTCCAAGCCCTTGGCCACCCATGCTGGGAATACTCCTGGTCAGGACAATGGCCCTGGGCATACCCAAATCCTGCTCTTTTCAGTTCTTTTCTTAAGAAATAACACATGTGGGTGCAGTGCTTGGCACTGGGGTTAGAGGTCACACAATCCCCACGAAGCTCATGCTCTGGTAGGTGAGATATGACAGAGAGCCAAACTGTCCAGCTCGGTGGTTGGTGGTGAACACCACGATGGAGCCTATGTGGCAAGCAAGGACCAGGAGAGGCCCAAGCACAGAGCTGATGTGGGCCCCAGTCTAGAGGGGAGGCACAGGGTTGGGTCGTGCTGTGAAGGCATGGTGGAGGGCCCTAACCTGCTCTTGGTTTCCCCTTACAGGAGCCTGGGTCCAGGTGTCCCCATCACCTGAGCTCCAGGAGGGCCAGGCCGTGGTCCTGAGCTGCCAGGTACCCACAGGAGTTCCTGAAGGCACCTCATACCGCTGGTATCGGGATGGCCAGCCCCTCCAGGAGTCGAACTCAGCCACACTGCGTTTTGCAGCCATAACTATGGCACAAGCTGGGGCCTACCATTGCCAAGCCCAGGCCCCAGACTTGGCCACCACAAACCTGGCTGCCCCCATCAGCCTCCATGTGTCCTGTAAGGGCTTTATCTGGTCCACATGTAGGGGAGGGAATGTGGCAGGCACCTGGTCCTGGGCCCTGCCTCTGTGTCAGAGCCCTGGATGAGGGAATCCCTGGCTGGGCCCTGACTACTCCCTGCCTTGCACAGATACCCCACGCCAGGCCACACTTACCACCTTGATGGACACAGGCCCTGGGCGCCTGGGCCTCCTTCTGTGCCACGTGGACAGTGACCCTCCAGCCCAGCTGCGACTGATCCATGAGGACCACCTTGTGGCCTCCACCCTACAAAGTGTGGGAGAACTTGCAGGCAATTCTCCCCGGCTACAGGTGGCTGTGGCCCCCAACACTCTGCGCCTAGAGATCCACAAGGCAGTGCTGGAAGATGAGGGTGTCTACACCTGTGAGGCCACCAACACCCTGGGCCAGGCCTCAGCCTCAGCCAACTTCAATGCCCAGGGTAAGTGTGTGCGTGTGTGTCTCACACCTGTAATCCCAGAGAGAGGCAGAGGGCTGGATGGGGTGACTCACACCTCTAACCCCAGCACTCTGGAAGGCCAAGGCAAGAGCATCCCTTGATCTCAGGAGTTCAAGATGAGCCTGACCAAGAGCAAGACCCCGTCTCTACTAAAAATAGAAAAATTAGCTGAGCATGTTGGCAGTCACCTGTAGTCCCAGCTACAAAGGCAGCAGTTTCCAGACCTGGGTTTCATGGCAGGACTTTTTTTAAACACAGAATTTTGTATGGATGCCCAGTGGTAAACTAAACGGGAAGGGAGTCTCTCAAAAAGAAACCACAGCACTGAGGACAACTCAGGCAGCAGAACCTAAGAAGAAGGCAGTCGCAGTTAACTACAAGTAGAGAAAAATTAGTCCCTCTTTCCTCTCATTTGGCCTCTGCAAGATTTTAATAAAATAAATGTTATTTTTGTTAAAAAAAAAAAAAAAGAAAAGAAAAGAAAAGAAAGAAAAAAGAAACCACAGCAGAGCAGGGTGGGGAGTCCTGTGTTCTCTCCACTTGTTGCCTCCAGGGTCAGAAAGGAGCTCAGGGTGCTCCAGGGCCCTGCAGAGTTCTACCTGGACAGCTAGATAACAACCTGCTTTCCAAACGTGACCCCTCAGCCCCATTTCCAGGCAGGCCACTGAGGCTCACGGAGGTCAAGAGGCTTCAGCACTAGGGGCAACGTGCCTCATGGGGGACAGGCACCACTTTGCACAGCCTCAAGTTACTTGCTGATGCCCTATCTCTCCCCAGCTGTGAGCGTGCAGGTGTGGCCCAGTGCCACCGTGCAGGAAGGGCAGCTGGTGAACCTGACTTGCCTTGTGTGGAGTACCCGCCTAGCCGAGCTCACCTACACATGGTACCAGGATGGGCACCAGCGCCTAGGTGCCCGCTCCATCCTTCTGCCCAATGTCACGGTCACGGATGCCGCCTCCTACCGCTGTGGTGTGGGGGCCCCTGGCCAGACACCCCACCTCTCCAGACCTGTCACCCTGGATGTGCTTTGTGAGTCTGGTCAGAAGCAGATGGGACAAAGGCAGCAGCCCACAGGCATCAGGGCATGGCCAGAGCCCCATATGTGGCCAACCAGGAACTCAGTCCCCAGCTAGCCAGTGGCGCATGGGATGAGGGGCATTAGAATGGGGGACACTGAGAAAAAGTCCTTTTTGGGGCAGAGGACCAGTATGCCAGATTGAGTGACTGGGGGCCCAGGGTGGGGAGCCTGGGCCCTCCTGGGTTCGAATGCCACCTGCAGACTGGCCTTCTCAAGGTGTTCATCTCTGGGCTCTTTGTCTACAGATGCGCCCCGTAGCCTGCGCCTGACCTACCTCCTAGAGAGCCGTGGTGGGCAGCTAGCCCTGGTACTGTGTACCGTGGACAGCCGCCCACCTGCCCAGCTGGCCCTTAGCCATGCTGGCCGCCTCCTGACCTCCTCATCTATAGCCTCTGTCCCCAACACTCTGCGCCTGGAGCTTCGGGAGCCACAGCGCAGTGACGAGGGTCTCTACAGCTGCTCTGCCCACAACCCTTTGGGCCAGGCCAACACATCAGTGGAGCTGCGGTTGGAGGGTGAGGCCGGGCCCAGGCCAGCCCCACAGCTGTGGTGTCCAGTGGGACCTAGCTGATCCTAGCCTCTTTGGCACAGGTGTGCGAGTGACCCTGGCTCCATCAGCTACTGTGCCTGAGGGGGCTTCTGTCACAGTGACCTGTGAGGACCCCACTTCCCACCCTCCCATCCTCTATGCCTGGTACCACAACGGCCGCTGGCTTCAAGAGGGGCCCACCGCCTCAGTGTCATTCCCAGCAGCCATGCGGGCTCATGCAGGCGCCTATTCCTGCCAGGTTCGGGATGCCCAGGGCACCCGCAGCTCCCAACCTGCTGCCCTGCAAGTTCTCTGTGAGCAGGGGATCCTTGTCTGCTGCCCAGGGTGAGGCGGGTAGAGGGTGCTTCTAGGCCTTGGGTGGAGGCAGGCACCAGGCTGCCATGGGCCCAGAATAGGTATGTGGGGAAAGAAGGACACAGACGTTGGAGAAAGAGACCCACGGTGCTATGCACCCTGCCCGGACTGTTCACATGACTCCTGAGCTAGTGTTACTTGTAGAAGTGACTGTCCAGAGGCTTCAGTCTTACCAACATCAGAAGGTGGATAGCGCAGGCGCCCGGCCAAGGCCCCCATCTGTGCCCTGCCTTGCCTCTAGATGCTCCTCGGGATGCTGTCCTGTCTTCGTTCCGGGACTCAAGGGCCAGGCCCATGGCCGTGGTACAGTGCACTGTGGACAGCGAGCCACCTGCTGAACTAACCCTGTCTCATAATGGCACAGTGCTGGCCACTAGCAATGGGTTCCACAGCTCTGCATTGGGGATGGGCCACGTGCAGGTGGCCCACAATGCCCTGCAGCTGCAGGTGCAAAATGTGCCCACTGGTGGTGATGACACCTATGTCTGCACAGCCCGAAATTCACTGGGCTCAGTCAGCACTAGCAGGCAGCTACGGGTGGAAGGTGAGCAGGAGAGGGGAGGAAGAGAGGGGTCCGGTTTGGGGTTCAGATGCTGCCTACCAGAGCCCATGTGAGGGCTTAGGACTCCCACTAGAGGGCGCTTCCTGGTCTGAGACAGCCCTGCCTGATGAAACCTAATCTGATGGGGGCAGCCAGTTACCACTGGAGTGGGTTGCCTAGCCTGAGGGGCTGAGACAGACTTGCCCTCGGAGCTCTTCCTATGGGCCACAAGAGGGGTTGGAATGTCCAAGGGGAGCTTGAGTGGTGGGGGGGGAAATAGCCCTGCCCTCCCATCAGGGGGTGGGGACTCAATCCTGCCCTGGGGAAGCCTAGGATGGGAAGAGAAACATAGCACCTCCCTCAGGGAGCCCGGTCTGAGGGAAGAGAAACAGCCCCACCTTTGGTGAGTCCAGTCTACAGGCAGGACACAGCCATATCCACCAGAAATCCTGGTGTACAGGGAGCCACAGCTCTGTCCTGGGAGCCCCCAGTGCAAGAATGAGAGACAGCCCTATCCTTAGGGTCAGTCTATGAGGACACACAGCTCTACCTCGGGAGGACCAGATCCCACGTCAGATAGAGACCCTCCCACATGATCAGGGCCCTCTCAGAGGTCCTTCCCAGAAGCTCCAGCCCCTAGGCCTGCAGATCCTTAACCACATCCCCATCCTCCACCCTCAGGTGTACGTGTGGTGGCCCAGCCAGGCCTGGATGTGCCTGAGGGCACAGCACTAAACCTGAGCTGCAGCCTTCCTGGTGGCCCTGGGCCCATGGGCAACTCCACCTTTACATGGTTCTTGAATGGCCGGCGACTACATGTGGAATCTGTGCCCACTCTCACCTTCACCCAGGTGGCCCGTGCCCAAGCTGGGGTGTACCACTGCAAGGCTGAGCTCTCCACTGGGGCTGCTATCTCTGCTCCAGTTGTGCTCCGTGTGCTCTGTAAGTGTGAAACCCTTCTGCCTCAGTCTCCCCACATTGCACATGTCAGCCTCAGGTTTTCTTCCTCTTCTGTCTGCAAAAAGTGAGGGCTTCACAGGTGTGGAGCCCTGAGTTGGGATCCTGACACTCTCACTCTCACTGGCTGATTGTATAACTTGTATATTTGTGCCTTGGTTTCTTCATCTGTAAAATGGGAACTGCATCAATCCTCTCATCTGTTGAGGAGTATAAGTAATACAGCATGCCTGGCCTAAATACACTTGTGGCCTAAAGCAATCTTCCTGTCTCAGCCTCCCAAAGTGCAGGGGTAGAGGTATGAGGTGGCTCGTACCACTAATCCTTGCACTTTGGGAGGCTGAGACAGGAAGATTGCTTTAGGCTGCAAGTTCGAAACCAGCCTGGGCAACATAGCAAGACCCTGTCTCTACAAAAAATTAAAAAAATTAGCCAGTCATGGTTGTGCACACCTGTATTCTTACCTACTTGGCTAAGGCAGGAGGAATGCTTGAGCCCAGGTGTTTGAAGTGGCAGTGAGCTATAATCTTCCCATTGTACTCCAGCCTGGGCAACAGAACTAGACCTTGTCTCCAAAATTTTTTTTTAAAAAAGCAAGCTGAGGCTCGGCGCCTGTGGCTCAATGGGCTAAGGCGCCAGCCACATACACCTGAGCTGGCAGGTTCGAATCCAGCCCGGGCCCGCCAAACAACAATGATGGCTGCAACCAAAAAATGGCCGGGCATTGTGGCGGGCACCTGTAGTCCCAGCTGCTTGGGAGGTGGAGGCAGGAGACTCGCTTGAGCCCAGGAATTGGAGGTTGCTGTGAGCTGTGATGCCACAGCACTCTATCCAGGGTGACAGCTTGAGGCTCTGTCTCAAAAAA
>CAUYRH010169231.1:0-18338 GCA_963574655.1 Perodicticus potto
TGTCTCTCTCCCCTTGCTCTTCCCGCTGAACAGGGATCTCTCCCCCCCCCCCCCCCAATTTCCTAGGCCTGGAAAATTTCATGTAGGTTTCCTAGGCCTGGCCAATTTCATATAGGTTTCTTAGGTCTGGTCAATTACGTGTAAGTTTCCTAGGCCTGACCAATTTCAAGAATGGACTGTATTCATTCATTAATTCGTTCATTCATCCCCCCAACCTCCCCACCCCCAATAGGGGAAGGGGCTGTTTTCATTCATTAATGAGTTAATTCACCTTTCCCCTAGCGGAAGGGGCTGTTTCCATTCATTTGTTACCAAGTCCTGGCCTAGTGTAACTACAAAGGACCCATGTGAATATATATACCTCTGGACAGAGAACCCAGACAGAGAAAGAGAGCTTTCTTCCCACACTTGGGTTTTTCTCTCTGCCAGGAACTTTGGTTCTTTTTTTTCTATATTCTTTTCTATAAAATAAATCCTGTCTTACCACTGATCTTTCCTCCGTGGATTCATTCTTCGAATCTCTGAAACCAAGCACCTACTGAAGAAGAAATTCTGGTGTCATAACCAAAAGACCAGTCTTATCAGTGATTTTTTTAGAAAGTTTTCTTCCTGCTGATGCTTCAACAATTTCAGGGATACACATACACAGCAGAAAGTACACTGTTACATTTTCTTCATAACTAAAGTAGTCTTCAATTTTTTTTATTTTAAATTTAAAGTAAATTATCTTACACTTCTAAAATCATCCAATTCCACAGTTTTCATTTTAAGTTAAATTATGTATATTTTGTTACAATATATTTTGTTACCAATATTGTTTACCAACACGTGAAATATTTAAAGACAGATTCTTGGTCTTATAATTAGTAAAAATAAAAGTGAACTCCATTGTTGATTATGACATTTCAACAATAGTCATCTTCCAATATATGGATGTATTTGAGGATTCAATATACTACAGTTTAATTATTTCAAAAGGTATCATTTTTTAATCCATATCCAGACTAAAAGCTAACTAGCCCATACTCAAATAGTTGCAAATTGATTTAGATGGGATGGAAATATAAAATCACAAAGAGCTAATTAGGTTGAAAAGTGTTCATCCTCTTATTTACTGATTTCATCATGAGGTGGACAAGTAGAAGTTAAAGTGACATCGTTATTGCTAGCTAGACTCTAGAACTTTATCTAATATGTTTACAGAGCTGTTTAAAGAATCTCTGAGTAGAAAAATAATTGAAGTTTCAGACAGTAAAATATTGAAGAAGAAAGGTGTATGAGTTCCTTTGATAGAAAAGATGTGTCTGTCATCTCTACTAAACAGGTGTTCTGAAAGGAAAAACAACTGAGATGTAAGATATAATTGAAATCATTCCTTCTGAGATGTAAAAAAAATTATTCTTGTCTGCTACAGTAGCAGAGCAGAACCCCAGAAATTGAGTATTCACATTAGGGGAGGATAAGTTTGATTATTATTTTTGTTGTTATCTTTACTATCATTTTAATTTTAGGGCACTGTGGGGGGTAGACAGAAGTCAGCATTTGAATTTCTGAGACATCTTTGAATGAATAAAATTAAATCTCAGCAGAATGTAACTATTGCGGCTGTGTTTCACATCTTTTTTTCCCCCAGTTTATTCTATTCTTAGAATAGTCAATTAATATTATATATTATACAGAAGCAAATGTTTTGTAACATTTCCCAGCATGTAGACTAAAAGGAAGTCAATTTGTTAGGTAAAACTGAAGGTTAAGACTTTATAAACTCCATCTAAGGTTGGAGTGGCTTTTTTGAAGGTTTCAGCTTCTTCCAATGTTTCTATGGGAGTCACGTCCCAGTGGGTATCTCTAAATACGCGACAGTCAGATTGCACCCTTCTGTACCAGCTCTGCATTTGGAGCCTCTGGATTGCCTCTGCCCTTTTTTGGTTTTGCTTCAATCCATGATTATCTTGTCTCCCATCTGCTCCTATTTACAATGCCATATTATACAGCCATTTTGCTGCTTGGAAGAAAATAAGGTGAAACAGAAATTTTCATACAGAATTATTCTTTCTGAATTTTCTAACTATGCTTCTATATATTTTTTAAGTTTTAAAGTCTGTTTTATTCATTTTTATTTCAGAATATTAGCAGGCACACATTTTTGTTTACATACTTTGCTTTTGTACAGATTGAGACAAAGGTATACACGTGCCCATCACCCAGATAGTGTAAACTGTATCCAATGTATGTGAATTTACCCACCCTCTCCTCCCCCCAGCTTGATTTTCATTGAGATTTACTTCCACACGTGCAGTAAGTGTTGACTAATTAGTTCTGATTTTTTCCTTTTTCAGGTTAATGTGAGGTTAAAACAAACAGGTCACAATATTTGAATTTATTAGGTAGAGTCCATCTTCTAAGTTGTGCCCCGCACCCGGAAGATGTGCTGTACACCCCTACATTGTACCCATTAAATGGGAGCACACCAATCCCTCTGTCTCCCCCTCATCACACCCTCCCTCGCCCCCTACTGACAACTTGAATTGAACTGAGTTTTAGTCCTATGTGGGAATGAATTAGATTCTCTACTGGCTTCCTATTACTACTAAGTAAATTGGATTCTTGCTTCTCCATTCTTGTCATACTTTGCTAAGAAGAATGTGCTCCAACTCCATCCAGGTTAATACAAAAGATGTAAAGTAACCATTTTTTATGAATGAATAGTACTCCATATACCACAGTTTGTGAATCCATTCCTGAGTTGGTGGGCCTTTAGGTTGTTTTCACATTTTAGCAATTGTAAATGGAGCCGAGATAAAAAATCTAGTGCAACTGTCTTTATAAATGATTTTTTTTTCTTCTGGGCGGATGTCTAGTAGTGGGAGTGTAGGCTTAAATGGGATGTCTAATTTGAGTTCTATGAGGATTCTTCACACTTTCTTGTAAAGAGGTTGTATTAGTTTTCAGTCCCACCAACAGTGTAAAAGTGCTCTACTCTCTCTATGTCCATGCCAGCATCTGCAACTTTGAGACTTTGTGATGTTAGCTAATCTTACTGAGGTTAGGTAATGTCTCAGGGTGTTTTTTTTTTTTTAATTCTTTGTTAAATTAAATAATAACTGTAGACATTTACGGAGTACATATAATAATTTGATGTACAATGTGGAATACTTAAATCAAACTGATTAACATAACTATCACTTCACTTATTTTTTGTGGCAAGACAATATAATTTACTCTCAGTTGGTTTGAAATATAACTTTGCATTGTGCATATTAGGCAAGATCCCACCAAATGCTCCCTCCTCCCTCCACTCTTTCTCCTCTCACCTCCTTTTTGCTAGAATATATTTGTGTTTTAGCATTCCTATGAATGTGTGATTATACATCTTTTTTCATAATAGTATTGAGTACATGGGGTACTTTATGATTAGGGATGATGAGCATTTTTTCATGTTTGTTAGCCATTTGTCTGTCTTCCTCAGAATAGGTTCTGTTCATGTCTCTTGCCCTGTGATAGATGAGACAGTTTGCTTGTTTTTGTTGTTGTTTAATTTGAATTCTTCCAATTTGGTATTGAGCTCATGTGTTTGTTTCTCCATTCTTATGATGCTTCACGTAGAAGAATGGTTTCCAGTTCCCTCCAAGTTGTCCAAAAGGATATATTTGTGTATGCTACTTGAGAATTTTATTCTTGCTCTTCTGTATAAGAGATTTTTAAGTTGTTTGCAAATATTTTAACTATGCAAATGGTAAGAATAACAATTACCGTGTTTTAAAATTTTACTTTGACCTTTAAAATCAAAGTAAAAATATTTTATAAATACTATAGCATTTACCAATTTTGAAAACAATGCTACTATCTCTTTAAATTTTCGACTTTTTTATATGTCTATAGAATATTTACAAATAAAAATAGAAATTATTGTAAATGCAGAGTGGCCATAAAGTTCGTGTGCAATTTAAAATAGTAACTATTTTAACCACACGAAATTTATGGCCACCCTATATGGAAGGGATGTATTTAAAAGTAAAATTTATAACCTCAAATAAACCTCCCCTAGAATACATTTATAGGCAATTTGAAGTTTAGTTACTTAGAGATCTAGGACTCAAACCACAAAGGTACCTGAGTATAGATAATTTCAGATCTCTCTATAGACTTCCTAAATAGAATTCTTTCAGAAAGTTTTAAATCCATCATTTAGGTTTCAGGCTTTGAATAATTTTTAAATAGAATCATGCATAACTAGAAAAAGAATTTGAGCTCTAGCTATTAGTCCCTGGTCTCATTTAGGAAAGCTGAAATTAGACTTGTAGAGGGGATAGATTTGAAGTTGGAGATAAGGTAGACTCACCTGAGATTGGAGTAGAAGTGATCATGCATATTCCTGGGATAACTATTTCATTCCCTAGATTCACCCTGTTCCTGAGCCTGGGAAGTTTGTTCAAAGATAATAGCCACAAAGAAATTAAATGTTTATGTGAAGTAATAGTAGCAATTTTTATCTTATAAGTACTTCTCCAGACCATTTTCTTTTCAGTTAACAAATCCCTTACTGTAATTCTCCCTTGTATTATTTCTATTTTCAATTATATTTCCCAATGTTGTATGTGTGTTTAACAGTATGTATGTGTGTGTGTTTTAGTAACTTGCCTAAAAATGTATTCTGGTGGGAGGGGTTATTTGAAGTTATCCTGCATTAAAACCATCCTACTTTGTTTTCTTTCTTGCAGTTAATAGTACCTGAATTTATGTCTATCTATTAATATAGGTGAATATCAATATATCTCTGCCCATAATATATCTCCTGTGCTTATCTATAGCATACCTAGATAGATGTTAGATAGATAGCTATAATAGTCATTGGATGCTATATGCCCCATTTATCATCTTTTTATCCACTGTGTTAACACTCAGTGGTAGAAGTGCATCAGTATTCTTCATCACTACCTACAACGTGGTTTAGCACACAAATAATTCATATTGAATGAATTGATGATTGCTGAAAGGTGCCTGGTAGGAGCATGACTATACCCACTGATATACTAAAAGGGGTGTGAATTAGTACTTTTCACCTAACAATTATCCATTAGTATAAAGTGAATTAGAAATCATTATTCACTATGTCCCAATAATTGCTATTTGGGGTTTATCAAACAACAATAACAATTACTACTACTGCTACTACTAGTATTTCTCAAAGAAGATAAACTAACACATCATGTTAGAAATCTCTCATGCATTTAAGCTTGTGAACTGATCTCATTTGCCCCCATATTTTCTTTTTTCCTTATTATTATGGCAACAAAGGTATCTCTGCTCTTTTTTAAGGCTAATCACCTAACTCATAATCTTTTCTTTTATAACAACACAGTGAAGGCATTCTATCGGTTCATTGGTTTATTTTTTTATACACTTTCTTCAAATGCTCTTCCCTTTGCCTTTATAAAAAGGAAAACCAAAACAAACAAATGAAAAAAAAAAAGGACAGCAATGAAGCAAACAAAAATCCTTTATAATGCACAACAGCAGCCTGTGAGTATCCTTTCTGTCATCTTTCAAAGCCGCTTTCAAAAATTTTTATGAAAAATTGCCTTTAGCTGAGCGTTGTGGCGGGTGCCTATAGTCCCAGCTACTCGGGAGGCTGAGGGAAGAGAATCGCCTAAGCCCAGGAGTTGGAGGTTGCTTTGAGCTGTGTGACGCCACGGCACTCTACCGAGGGTGATGAGATGAGACTCTGTCTCTACAAAAAAAAAAAAATTGCCTTCATTTTCCTCATCAGCTATTCTCTCCTTAATTTATTTTCTAGAAAATCTATGACCCCCAATATAGTATCAATGTCTTACATTATATCATCGATGTCTGACATATTACCAAATAATAGCAATAAAAACAACAGATGTAATGATAGAAACAGGTGGTACCCGTTCTCCTTAGGCAGGTGATATGAATTTTCTGTGCCTATTTTCATGTAATCTGTATTGCTATCCCAGAGCACAGGTATTCCTTTTGATCCTATACATAGAGTTAGGATCTATGATTAAAGAATGTCTGTGATTTGTGCAGAGTAACAGAGCAAATAAGTGGCCAAACTTGGACTTAGACTATCTGACACCAATGCTTGTGGTCCACACAATTCTGCTGCACTGTCTCAAAAGTCCTTTAACGTATCTGACAATTTTCATATTTTAGAGATTTTTGTGTGATTTGACTCAAGCCTTATTAGTGTTTTACTGATGAGAGAAAGTCTTATAACCACAAAACCATAACAGTTCAATATCGGCTTTCCTTTTTTCCTAATTTAATTTTTAATCACTTGAGTGTTTGAAAAAATGCTGAATAAAGTATTTACTTAAGACAGTAGTTTTAGTATTCAGTTAATATCCAAATTGATAACACATACAGCAGAATAACTTCTAGCATCATTTTTATGATTTACATTTAACTTTCGAATATCATTTATATTTTGCCTACATGAAAAGTCCAAACAAATTAAGTAATTTTTATTATAAAACTCTGAAAGGGAGGTAAACAAGGAGAATGTGTGTTGGATGTGTTTAACAAATATACAAGGATTAAAATGGCATAAGTACCAGAAATTATCCATCTCAAGCATGGGATAGAAGATGCCAAAGGCTCTGAGCGCCCCTGCCTCTTACCTCGTTGATGTGGTAGATGCAATATCTATGAATTTTTATTTGTTTGTTTATCTTTGATTGGTTAATTATCATTATTTCTCCTAAGAGATAGAGGTGAATAACTTATTATCCTATAGAATATATAGTAGTCCAGTAGTCACAACAATCTTGGTTTATGAGACATTTGAAGCATAATCCTTTCCACCCTTGTCTCAGAACCTGTCCTTAGGAGTGAGAAGAAAGGAAAAGATCTATATTTCATTGCCTCTGTACATTCTTCTGGCTGGGGTATTGTAGATAAATATTAGCTCTCCCTACTTCATTTTGCTTGCTGATTCAAACCCCTTCTTATTTTGTGGAAAACCATAGTTGTAAGGCCAGGCAGCTTCAGAGGAAAGCCACTGTTTTCAAATTTGACGCCAAAGATTTACACACTAAGAAATGCATGAAGATGTTAACTTAGATTAGTAAAAATTTGAAGAATATGTGTGACAACAGATTCTGAAGGAGCTAAATCTAGAAGAGAAGAATTTAGTTTTTAATTGGCCTTGCTTTTTTTTTTTTTTTTTTTTATATAGATGGACTTGCTAGGAATCCTGGATTTAGTGTTTGAGCAACACTAAAAATTTTTTCTACTAGTAGACTAAAGAGTCTGCAAAGGCATCAAAGTCATAGGATTCTGGGAGAAGCCAGATCAGTATTTTAGCTCTGTTTTTTTTTTTTTTTTCTGTAGAGACAGAGTCTCACTTTATCACCCTTGGTAGAGTGCCATGGAATCACACTGCTCAGGGCAATCTCCAACTCCTGGGTCCAAGAGATTCTCCTGCCTCAGCCTCCCTTTAACTCCATTTTTAACCATTTATACTTTCTTGAAGTATTTTTTGCAAACACACATACACACATACACACGTAAATATACATTTTAAAGCTGAAATTGAAGAATATCCTAGGCATTTTCTGTAATCCTTCTCTCTGAATAATGAAGCTTTAATTTGTTATTGAAAAATTAATTTTCTTTTTTTCTTTTCATTAAGAATAAGTAAATATGACTTTTTCAACTATCTAAATATACAGACATTCACTTAGAACCCCAAGTTCTTCGTTTTATTTTAAATGTTTTTGTGTCATATAAAATATTATGGTTTATGTCATAATTTTGAAATTTTACAATATTTAATGTACATTTTGGATGTTGAGTTATCTTCAATGTTTTTTTCTTATAAGTATCTTGTAACATTAATATCACTGGCACTATAGATTAGAATAAATATAACTTGTCCCTAATATTTAATGGATCCTTATAATATTTATGAATTACTTTAAATAACAAAACTTAACATAATATTAAAATTTTTTTAAAA
Organism: Perodicticus potto; assembly: GCA_963574655.1. NCBI lineage: Eukaryota > Metazoa > Chordata > Mammalia > Primates > Lorisidae > Perodicticus > Perodicticus potto. The sequence continues at coordinate 7,988 of CAUYRH010169231.1, forward strand.
TAAGAGAATTCAAGGACTGGAAATAATTTCTATCACTTAGTCATACTGACCAAATTATTTTAGCCTAATTACTCATGATCAAATTATTTTTGATTAAACCTCCCGAAACTGTTCAAGTCAATTCCTGCAGTTTTGCTTAGAATTTCAGAATATTTTACTTCCTCAAGGACTGCCATCATTTTCTTCTTTCTATTGTATGATTGAGGAAAGTGTCCCCAAGTTGAGAAGACAGAGCATATGTTACTGTAGTGAACAACATATACCTGTTTACACATATATTTAATGCTGACTCAGATGTTATAATCCTTCATGGATGGTCAAATGCCCTATTAAGGATGGACAAAGGGGATAAAATACTTTAAAATTTCCTTTTTATTTCATCATTTCTCATTTTTTCCCTTTATTTTCTTTCACCCATAGTGGAATACTATTATTTCTAGTTTTCATATTATTTGATCCATTATTTATTTCTATAAAATTTATACTAACCCCATGGGCTCCTAGTATGAAAAATCCATAAGGCATTAATCATAAATACAGAAACGACCTTTGTGAACTATTTTGAATTTGCATTACTACCTAACTACAGGTTTGAATGTTCATTGATTAGGCTCTTAAATAATCTTCTATAGCATGTACTATATAAATGACTGTTGCACAATACTTCTGTTTAATAGTCAAATTTCTGCCCTTTTTTATGTTTTGAGACAGAATCATGCTGTGTCACCTGCGCTAGAATGCAGTGGCGTCATCATTGCTCACTGCAGCCTCAAACTCTTTGGCTCGAGTGGTCTCCTGCTTCAGCCTCTCAAGTTACTGGGACTACAGAAATGCACAGCCACAGCCAGATAATTTTTTTCTATTTTTAGTAGAGACTGGGTGGTGTTCTTTGTACTTACTCTTTCTTTTCAACTAACAGACAGTATATGCTAGAAGTTTGCTAGCCCTTGATTTCATGATTCCCTAGCAGTACCCTGATACCATGATTCTCTAACTGTAGCCTAAAAAGATGAATGTTTTGTCCCAGTCCAATTCTTTGTCCATATGAAATCTGGCTCCTACTTTTAACACTTCACATATTGTGCTCTGGACAAGGTAACTAAGGACTTCAAATCTCTAAAATTCATACGCATTTTATGTTTGAGTCTTCTCCTCTATAGAAATTTTGCGAAAATGTCACTCTCACTAAATTTTGAAATCACTTCCTCTTTTTTATTTTTTTGTGAGTATTCTCAGGCACTCACTTTATATGTTTTCCAAAGGATCATCCCTGACATTTTGTTTTTCCCAAGTGTTCTGACTTCTGCCTCATTCTCTGCCTACTTCTGTAAACAGGGGGTCACAGACACTTGAAGGATGGCTACCAAAACACCTTTCAAAATCATTTGAAATTGTTTTGTATTTCTTATTTCCATGGAATGATCAAGAATAGAATTTTATATATTGTTGGAGATTTTTTATGTGTGAACCCTGATCTGGTTTGAAAGCTGGCTGAAAAAACTCCACTGAAAATAAATAACTTTTGCCAGTTGAATACATGATGTCTGAGAACGCCTGGAGAAGGCTTGCATTAACTAACGCTCAGTAAACTGAGAAAACCAAGCCTCTTTCTGGCCTTCTCAGAAGGTTTTTATTGATTTCCTTTATTTCTTTCTTTCTTTTAAATTAATATGAGGATTCAAATTTTTAGATTACATTGTTCTCACTTCCAGGGCAAAGTTCCAGTTGTAGAAGAGCTCCTTACCCAGGGGGCGTGTTATACACTCTCACAGTCAGCACGGATAGGTGAGATCCCCACATGCCCTCCCTCCTCCTGCCAATCCTTCTCCCTTCTCCTATTTGCCCCCCTTCCTCTGCCCCGGTACTAGACTATATTTGTGTTTTGTTGTTCATAGAAGCACAAAATTGTTTATATATTGATTTCATATTAGTGTTGAGTACGTAAGATATTTATTTTTCCATTCTTGATATACTTTACTAAGTAGAATATGTTTCAACTGCATCCAGGTAAATGCAAAAGATGTAAAGTCTCCATCTTTGTTAATGGGTGAGAGTATTCCTGCTATACATATACCACAGTTTGTTGATCCATTCATGGGTAGATGGGCATTTGGGTTGCTTCCCCTTTTATTGATTTCTAACAAAGGTGCATATGCATAAGATCAGGTTGAAAGAATCCCAAGTTCCCAGGAAGACTGGATAGAGAGAGAGAGAGAGAGAGAGAGAGAGAGAGACTGGGTAAGCGTTTGGGGATTGGTAAACAGCCAATGATGTATTTAAATAAAGGGGGAAGGAGAAGCTAGTTCTATTCACTAAGTGGAAGTAAACCAGGTTTCCTAATGCAACTACATATTGAAAGAGTTTAATTCCTCCCATCTGCTGACTCTAAAATGCATAGGCCTAGTCCAGGTGCTTGTGGTTTCTTTTCATCTTTTGTAGATTTAAAGAACCTGGAGGGAATGTTCTTCTACAAACATTCACCTGGATACCCAAAGACTGAGGTGAGTGCCCTGTTGAGAAATCAATCTATCTACCACCCACAATATATGTCCCACAATTTAATAATTGTTGCCTCAAAAGCAGTTCTTATAGACCAAAACTCCTTTTACAATTTTCCATTATAAATATTAACTATAAATTATGGGCTTAGAATTATTTATTTACTTTACAATACATCAAACTACTCTGCTTTGATTAATTACTTTATTGTTATAAAATTTGAAACGGAATTCATCACCCATTTTTTAAAATTTTAAGATATTAAAGGATTACAAATATTTTTGTTATGTGTATACATAACATACATTACATTATACATTGCAAGACTAGTATTGCATTTATTTTTCATGGTCTTATATCGCCTATATTTTTATACCTACTAACAGTCAAGCTGAGAACCAAATCAAGAACTAACTAATAACTAATAACAGGGAAGCTGACCATCAAATAAAGAACTCAATACCATTAGCAATAACTACAAGAAAATAATATGGGGCAGGGTCCTCCATTTTTATTCCTCTAATCCTTATGTTTATCTATACTATTGCATTTTATATGTTACCTTAAAATTGTAGTTCATATATGGTGGCATTTTTTACTTTTTTTGGCCAGTCAATGGTAGTTTTTTATTTTTGGTTAACATGTAGGACACATTTTATATCCACACACCTATCTATCTCTCTCTCTATCAATATTATATATCTATATCATCTATCAGTTTATGTTTGTACAAGTGGAGGAAAATATTTCAAATATGAAATTTCTCTTACTTAAATTATGATTCTAGTTTTAATCAGTTGTTCACAGAATCTGAATTGTATTTTATGAGTCAATATCTGTCATTTAATAGCAGTACATTTTGAATTTTACATTGTGAAATCATAAACTTACATTATGGACAACGTTTAGCTGGGGTTTTCACACACTAACATTTATGATTAAGATATCATTGTCCCCATATCAATAAACTATGTCCCTTAAAGTAGATAAATATGAAGACTACTTTGACTAATATTCTCGTATTCTCCATTTTTCTTAATCTATGTTCAGTTTTTAGCTACATGAACAGAATGGAATTAGGCTTAATATTAGTGGGGGGGGGTGTCGTGAAAAGAAAAGTTCTGTGTTTGTGAATATCAAATTAATAATATTTTGAAAAGTATCTTAAAATTGTTTGCAGGATTTTTTTAAAACATTGTGGTACTCCAAGAATCCACTCCATTGAACCTCAAATTTATTTGTTGAAAAATCGTGTTCATTATCCTAGGATTGAATTTATTTTCCATGGTTTTATATCTCTTCTATTTTTACACCTTATGTATTTCTCTACTGACTTTTTCATTTCATGCTTTGAGTTTCCAATAATCAATTTTTTTTCTTTTACTTTCAACAACCATGGATATACATATTGTTTGAAGATCAGAAATAGCATCAGAACCACAAACTTGTAATTACCTTGCGTGATAATCCTATATATGTCTTTCCACAGGAGACTAGGAAGATCTCTTTCTTTTTATTTCTTTTTTTTTAAAAATGTACATCCAGAACTGGGGCACAGTGGTTGGGAAAGCCTGTTTCAGAGATGGGGGGCAAAAGAAGCAGCAGGGCTCACCCAGGGGAGGCTCCCAGGGCCCCACGTGGACCTCAGCAGAGCCATGGCTGTCTCTTCATCCAGCAGCTTGGAACCGATCTCAGAAAGTGGAAAGCCCTGAACTTGAAATAACTGTGTGGCCTTGGTCAAGTTGTCTGATCTCCATTCCCTCCTTCGTCCTTTATTCACCGGTCAAGGCCTGTGTCAGATTCAGACTGAGGCAGTGAGCGTGACACCACTCTTGAACTGGACAGCGGAACGTGCATCTTGTCAGAGGGGAAGGGACGCCAGTGAGAGAAGAGGAGGAGAAACCTTCATGGGGATCAAAAGCGGAAGTTGTCATCTCTTACATCTACAGCTTCCCTCCTCAAAAATTCTTCTTCGGCTTCCATTTGTCAATGAGGAAACTCTAACTACCACGTCCATTAGTGTGGGTTCAGGGCTTGGCTCAGTGCTGCCCACTGTCCATCAGGGTGGGTTCAGGGCTTGGCTCAGTGCTGACTAAGGACCTGACTTCCCAAGAAGGCCTCTTTCATGAAGTACGAGGTTTTGTTCCCTATTAGCATTCCCAGGCCTTTAAAGGCAGGACTTACTGCATCTTATTATGTCAAATCTCAAGATTTCTTATGAAAAATGACCCCAAACCAGGGAAATAGAAGGAAATGTCTGCTAATAGAAGGAAATGTCTGCTAGAGATTCTTTTACAGTGTTTTTAGCCTCCAGATTCCACACAAAATACCCCTTTTGCGTCATTTACAGTGACTTTTTAAGTCCTGACAGTAAAGGAGATGTATGATAAAAAGTAACAATAAAGAAGTGGCTTTCCATTTTATTAAATGGTTTTAAAATCAATATAATCTCCAAATTTTGAAATTACAGAATTTACCTCATAAACACAAATGAATTCTAACATATCCTTCTGAAAAATCAACATCAATGAATCATTAATAATGATAAAGCTAGCAAACATACAAACCAGGGCCACTTATTTATCTTTTTATCTAGCAAAGAATGTATCTTAATTTTTACAAAATCCTACAATGATCAGAGTGGATGAATAAAAATGCTGCTACGTCCCTGAAAATGTTAACAGTTTTAACACTTAAGTCTGAAAAATTTTACAGAAATGCTAGTTCCTCAGGTTTGACATTAAAAATAACGAATTATGAAAATTTAGAAAATTGTATGCTTTTTATACTGGTTCTTATTGCATATTTGCCTTTTGAGATTGTTAGATTCCCTAAGGAACATTCTACTTTTACAGTGGGTTAAAGAATAGAAAAGAGGAAAAAAACTCAAAAAAATAAATTGAAGGTGTTCTCTAGGCCATCAACTCTTCCTAACAAAAAATAATATGTTAAGCTGAAAATTTATGAATTTGAAATTCCCAGTTTTGGTGTCATGCCAGAATTCAATATTTTCCCCTTGAGAGCATATGCCAATGTTTTTCAAAATGGAATATATATGCAGACCCAGTGTAATATATATTCTATACATGTATATATTTACTTCAGTTATGTCATACATTCAGTTACATGATAACTAAAGTTAGCCAATTAAGCATCAAAAAATACCAGGATTTAAAACTTTATAAATCATTCAGAAGTGAAACATTGTTCTTAGGAAACATGTTCCGGAATGTTTTAAAAGACATATGGATGTAATATAAAGTTAACAGAAAGTAAAGCTGTGTCATATGAAGAGTTTTCCTTTCCTTATCATATTTTGCCATGACTAATGTGCTCCCATGTTTTATGTGCCCCACATTTTTTGCCCAAACTTTCAGGAAATATATTTCATTTTAATCTAAATTTTATCTGTCTATATTTAGGCATTTGTTTTTGTATTATAAAGGTATTTTAGCATTTATTAACAAAGAGTTATACTTCTAATGCATGACCATAAATAAAAAAATTAAAACTATTTTTATAAATAGGGAATTAGCACTACCCATGTGTAATGCTCATCCTATTTCTCCCTCAAAAATTCGCACAAAAAAGTATGCATTTATACATGGCAAAATATGGTTCCTTCTTTTATACCATACCATTCTGGTGCTATTTCTCTATTTGGCACTTTCTCTTTTCCCTTCCACACTACATACTCAAAGCAAGTGTCTCATTTTCAAAGTGTGACATTCTTACTGCTGCATCATATAAATCCTTTCCTCTTTATAGATACAGAACTTTTCTTACAGAGGCCAACAGTGACAGAACAGGAAGTATAGCATTTCTGTTTAAAGTCCATGCTCTGTTTATATCATAATATCCTTCTCTATAACACAAGCTTATTTCTTCAAAGGCCTTTCAAAGTGGCATAGCATTAAATTGACAGAACATTCTACGCTAACTCAGAAAATCAGAAAAGATGCAGACATTTCACTCTTGTTTTCAGAAACAAATAGTTAGAGATTCCTTAGCAGGATCAGTAAAGTTTCTGGGTTTGACTTTGCATACCCATATCACAAATTTGATTTTATTAATATAATTTGGGATAAGCTTGATCTCAGATTATTTTAAATATATATTTACATTTATACTATAATTTAATTGCAATTTTAAATTGAAATGTAAATAACAAAAGTTAAATACAGTGTAAATTGGCTTGGTTAATGATTTCTTTCCTTTTTTTTTTTGTTTTGTTTGAGATAGAGTCTCACTTCGTTGCCCTCAGTAGAATGCCCTTGCGTCGTAGCTCACAGCAACCTCCAACTCTTGGGCCCAAGCAATCCTCTTGCCTCAGCCTCCATAGTAGCTGGGACTACAGGTGCCCACCACAATGCCTGGCTTCCCTTCTTTAATGTATGTGTGAAACATATATAGGAAGAAAGGCAATAGTTTACTGAGTACCTACACACAATATCAACAAGATTTAGTCACCGTTAATGTTTTGCTACGTTTGATTTATCAATTTATCAATTACTATAGCATTAAAATAATTATAAAGCATATAAGACATAAATAATTGAGTTGACATCTGCAAAAAATGAGGTCATTTTTCCTAATATAACTGCTACAAATTCTAAAATTTGGTCCTTGTTACTTTTACCCAGCTCTTCGTCAAATATATTTTATGCTGATTTTATAAAATCTTTATCCATGAAGAACTATGCATTATATTTGGTTATTATATTTCTTAAATTGTTGTCATCAAAAAGACAACACCCATACAAACACATATCCCCACACACATCTTTTTTGTCCAGCATAGCACTGACTTACTGAAGAGCTCCTGGAATGCCCCACCTTCTGGATTTGAGTGTTCTTACGTTAATTTTTCATTCACCACCTGACAGTTACTGTAACTCAGAAGTTAAATCTAAGAGATCATATAGATTTATGTTAAGCAATTTTTGCAAATGTACTCCATAGATGGTGCTATGAAATTCATGTTGAAAGAGGCCATTATACGTCATCTTTTAAACACCTTTAACAAGCAAAGACTACTGACTTTATAAGGGATTGTGTTAACTTCAGTGCTATTTATTGGCTATAGAATGCTAATACTTGATTGAGCATGTTTAAAACTAAATATAGAACTGCCCAGATTGCTTCAGAATGACAGTTTTTGTATAATAGTTCCTTATGACACTTTTTCTAAAATTGGACAATTTGATTTGCATTAATTCCCTCACAATCATTTTTCTACTTAATTTGAAAGGTGAGTCATAAGGACACAAGATGTTTTTTATATCACTGTGAATCCCCTAGAGTTCAATCTTAAGCAAGGCTAACAGTAAATACATTATGATAGGAAAGGAAATTGGTTACCTTTGTACTGTTGGAATGTCAAGAGGCTTTAACTGAAAAATGCCAATGGATCCTTACTGACAGAGAGCTTATACCCCATTCCTTCTCATATATGTTTAAATAAATCATGGAAAAACATTATGAACAGATGAACCCAAAGATGTATAAGAAAGTTGTTTAATTATAAATTTTCCTCACAAAAGAAGCAGAAATAGTTTAAAATGGGAAAATGTACTAACTCTACTGTTTGCTATTGAATTTTGTTGCCAGACAGCTCTTCCATTTTCTGTTACCTTGAGTAAATTAATTACTTCTCTCTAGGTCTCATGTTTCTTCACTATAAAATGAACATGTTAAATATTTCTATTTTATAAGGATGTTAAAATGATTTAATAAGATGATTTCAGCAAAAATTTTGGCGTAATGTCTATGCCAAACACTTGTGTGTATTAAGTCAGAGGAAAGAGACAGGCTAGCGAGGGAGTAGATCAGTTTTTGTTCCAACCACCTTCTAGATCCCAGGAAATTTAACAATCAAGTAGCAAGTTATGGGTTCACACGGGATTGGAAAGCAAGTGTTAAGGGTATATGTTATGGAAGATACAATCAATGTGAGCTCCAAAGTGTCAATGCTAAAACCAAGGTTAAAAACATCTACAACACAAGGTATTTAATACATGGATAAATGGAAATGTTCAACCTTCCATTCTACTAATTATATCCCCCTTTTAACACATGGTGGAAGAAATGTGCGATACCTTAGTGAAAAAACAACTCTGTAATGTACAGAGAAAACAAAATGAAACAGCCTCAGAGATCTTAACATGAGGTGGATATAAGAATCAATGTGGACGTTTCATTCAATGAAACCTAAGTATTACATATTAGTAATACCTCATTTAGAAATACGTATATTTTAGGGCAGCACCTGTGTCTCAAAGTACTAGGGCACCAGCCCCATATGCCAGAGGTGGTGGGTTCAAACCCAGCCCCAACCAAAAACTGCAGGAAAAAAACAAAAAATAATGACAGAAATATATATATTTTAATTATTTCTGCATCATTTAAATGGTAATGAGGTCAGACAAATATGTGTACTCATTGTAGAAAAAGTGCTACATACGTCATTGCGGAATATCACTGTGAGTACCTTCAAAGGACTCCCCTTGGAAGCTATGCACTGATGCCGTTGCCTAGGCCATCCTCAAAATAATTTTGGAACTCTTTTTCTGGAATGGCCATCAGAGCTGTTGTTGTATGAGGTCTGTGAATTAAGTTTGAGAACTTATCCTAGAAAAAGTACTTGAAAGGGTGGACTAGGGGCAGGCATTGGTGCCTATCTTCCCAAGGGGACTAGCACTTCTAAAGTGACTGCAGTGATATTCAGCAATAGGATATGCAGCACTTTTTCTATGAGTCATGTATTTAACTTTATTTCTTTTATTAAGTCATTTGTACATAGACCGTGCATACATATATGCCAGTGGGGGATTTGATGTATTGATTATTTGTACAAATTGAAGTGCTTCTATGCTACTAATCAACATAGCTTTTACCTCATTTACCCAACTACAGCATTAAGACATTTGTGTTCTACACCTGATAGATCCAACTTGTACTTGCAATGTGCTCCATAGGTGTGGTCCCCCTACTAACCCTCCCTTTATCAAACCACTTCCTTCCCTTCCCGTTTCCCTCCCCTTCCCTCCTTCATCCTAGGCTAGAGTTGTGTTTCATTTTTCATATGCAAGTGTGAGTCATTATAAATTGGTTTCACAGTAGTACTGAATACATTGGATACTTTTTTTTTCCATTCCTGAGATACTTTACTAAGAAGAAGATTTTCCAGCTCCATCCGTGTAACCATAAAAGAGGTAAAGTCTCCATTTTTTTTAAGGCTGCATAGTATTCCATGATATACATACACCACAATTTATTAATCCATTCATGGGTCGATGGGCACTTGGGCTTCTTCCATGACTTGGCAATTATGAATTGAGCTGCAATGAACAATCTGGTACAAATATCTTTATTGTCAAGTGATTTTTGGTCCTTTGGATATACACCTAGAAGAGGAATTGCAGGATCAAATGGTAGGTCTACATTTAGATCCCTGAGTGTTCCCCAAACTTCCTTCCAAAAGGGACATATTAGCTTGCATTCCCACCAGCAGTGCAGAAGTGTTCTCTTTTCTCCAAATCCATGCCAACTGCGTATATATTAGATGTTATATATAAGTCCCTTTAGAAAGGAAGCTAATGTTCTTTTTTTTTTTTTTTTTTTTTTTTTTTTTTTTTTTTTTTTAATAAAATATTTTGAAAATTAATATCTTATTGGGGTAAGGGTACGGGGGGTAGATAAAATAAGAGGAATTTTAAAAAACCTGTTGTTTAAAATATATTAAATTTTTAATGAACCCCGTAAAATTTACCCAATTCCTTAATTTTTTTAAAAATATATTTTTTAAAAAAAAACAAAAAAAAAAAAAAAAAAAAAAAAAAAAAAACCACTG
>CAUYRH010169232.1:0-19315 GCA_963574655.1 Perodicticus potto
CACTCAGAAGCCTAGACCAAGGGCAGGCCCCACTGCTTCTGGAATTTTGTGGCAGGCAGGCCCTTTAACTGGTTAATATGATATACCCAGTCTAAACTGATAAGGGTAGTTAATAGTTTCATGTATTACCACCTCCTACTACAGATAAGAATACAACCTCAATGCTTTAACCCAAAGCAGTAAATGATGTAGGCATTTCAATCACTGTGGCAAGGCCAATGGGAACATACTGGAAGATTCAGCTTTCTGCATGCCTCAGACTATACCAAACATGGATTATCAGAGAATGCAATGTTTAAGAGCCGGATCTATGGAGTCATCCAGGCTAGAGATCCAGTCCTGCCTCTACCACTCACCAAGAAATGTGACACACCATCTGTAAAATGGGTAAAATAATAATATCTGCCTTTAGAGTTGCTATGAGATGATGAATACACTACAGTGTCTGGTACATTATACAAGTTCAATATATGACAGTTAATTTGCCTATGTTAAGAGTACTTCCTAGTCACAACTCCCAGGAGACTTGTCTTAGCTACCAGACTTTACTCCTTTCACACATGCTAAGGAGAGAAAATGTTGGAAAAAGAGTGTTCCACCAAAGTTCATACAGCACAAATTTATTTCTTTAATCACCCGTTCAACACATATTTATTCAGCAACTACCTTCACCAGGCATTTTGCAAAATGTCTGAAAATATAATGGAGAATAAGACAAGCTCCCAGTCCTTGAGCAACATCTAGTCTTCTGGCTTTTAAGAAGCTCCTATATTCCTCAAACTTTGTTTTAAAGTCCCTGAGGAGGGGAATAGGGTAAGAACCCTATTATTGGCCAGGCGCTGTGGCTCATGCCTATAATCCTAGCACTCTGGGAGGCCAAGGCAGGTGGATTACCTGAACTCAAGAGTTCAAGAGCAGCTTGAGCAAGAGCAAGACCCTGTCTCTAAAATTTAAAAAAAAAAAAAAAATAGCCCGGCATTGGGGTGGTCACCTGTAGATCCAGCTACTTGGGAGGCTAAGGCAGGAAGATTACTTGAGCCCAAGAGTTTGAGATTGCTGTGAGCTATGACGCCAGGGTACTCTACCAAGGGCAAAAAAGAGAGACTCTGTCTCAAAAAAAAAAAAAAAAAAAAAAAAAAGACTATCATTCACACTAACCCACATACAAATAAAACATCACTTCCCATGAAAATTTAAAAAGTCATGAGGGTAAGCACTTTCAAAATGGCAAAGTCAGAACTTCTGAAAAACACTCTTTCAGAAAAGCAAAAAGACATTGGAAAATTTTTCAAAATCAACTATTTCACAACTGTGGAAATTAACCAAAAGTTTACAACACTCAGAGGAGCATTTATTCAAGTAAAATGGCATTCTCTGATAATCCATCTTTGGTATTATCTGAGTCAAGGAAAAAGCAGAATTTTTCAGCATGTTCCTGAAGGAGGTCTTTGAAAAGCAAAAGGCAGCCCCTATCATTCAGAGGGACACTCTGAAAAACAGGAAGCAGCCCAGAGGTAAACAGTTAGAAATCAACAAAACAAAGCCCTACAAGATTAACACAGGAATGAATTTATCTAAAGGCAGAGAGAACCAGAGGAACCAGAGGGCTCCCACGCTGGCTGAGAGAGGGGACTATATGAGAAAGTGGGGCATGTCTTCTTTCCTGCAGAGTGAATGATGTGTCTAAGACTGATTTTAGAATCCACAATGGGTGTTGATCTGGCACCAGAGTAGGAGACTCACATGCTTCTCAGGAATACCAGCTTAGAAGGATTTACAGGAAGGTGGAAAGGGGATTGCTGGGATTATGCAAATTAAGAAATAATACCCCACTAGAAAAAGATAGCTTTGGGGATATAAGAAATAAAGATTTGAATAGGGGGTGGTGAATTCTTTCAGCCACCCCTCTACTGTTAAGCTTTGTCTTAACTTTTGTAGAGCTTTTTTGTGTCTTTCGATAAACTCTGAATACGCTAACGTGGCGTGTACTCTTTATTTCATCCTGATTGTCCCGCACACTCAGGAGGGGTGTGTCAACTGAAAGCCTCTGGCCAGGGTATCCCCAGTGTAGCTTGTAGGGCCTCCCTGGAAGTTAAGCAGATGATTAGCCAATCCTCCGCGGACCTCAAACCTGCTGTTTAAAGCTCCAGCAGCACCAGCCCAGTGCTCACCCCTAATCCCAGCACTCTGGGAGGCTGAGGCCAGGTGGATGGCCTGAGGTCAGGCGAGACCAGCATAAGCAAGAGAGAGACCTCATCTCTAAAAATAGCCGGGCATTGTGGTGGGCGCCTGTAGTCCCAGCTACTTGGGAGGCTGAGGCAAGAGAATCGCTTGAGCCCAATTTGAGGTTGCAGTGAGCTATGACATCATAGCACTCTACCCAGGGCGGCAAAGTGAAACTGTCTCAAAAAAAATAAATACACAATAACCAAGAAAATGCCATGAAGGCTATGTTAGCCAGTTTGATGAAAATATTTCTGATAGTATATGAAACCAACACACTGTACCCCATGATTGCATTAATGTACACAGCTATGATTTAATAAAAATAAATAAATAAATAAAAATTAACCTCCAGCATCCTTTCATTCCCATTGGCCTTGCCATGGTGACTGAAATGCCGACATCATTTAGTGGTTTGAATTAGGAAAGATCAGCAAGTTTTGTGGTAATTTAACTTGCTCTATTCCTATCTTCCTTTACCCAGCTCTACTGTAGTACTGAAAACCAACAGTCTGGCTCACGCCTGTAGCTCGGTGGCTAGGGTGCCAGCCACATACACCAGAGCTGGAGGGTTCGAATCCAGCCCGGGCCAACCAAAAACTAGCTGGGAGTTGTGGCAGATGCCTGTAGTCCCAGTTACTTGAGAGGCTGAAGCAAGAGAATTGCTTAAACCCAAAGAGTTTGAGGTTGCTGTGAGCGGTGATGCCACGGCATTCTACCCAAAGCAACATAGTGAGACTCTGTCTCAAAAAAACAAAAAAAGAAAGAAAGAAAAGAAAAGAAAGAAAAAAAGAAAACCAACAGTCTTAGAATCACAGTGGCAGTAAAAAAGCAGCAGCCTGGCACCCACTAGAGGGGAGCAGAACGACCCACCCCCAGAGAACTGTCAGTATACCACACGTCAGAGAACTTTTTTTAAAAGCCCCATGGATGGGGCTTGCTTTATTTTCTCTGACTCAGTACCAGAAGCCCTTACCCTATGGCATTTCTTGAAAAAAATCAGCAACATCAAGGTTGCCTCAGGCAATGGATAAAAGTAGGGGCAAACAACAGGCCAAACAGAAAGCAATCTGAATCCAGCAACATGTGAAAAGAATTACACTCTATAACCAAGTGAAATTTATCCCAGGAATGTGAAGGTGGTTCAACACAACAGAATCAGTCGACATAGTATGTTACAGTAATGGAAAGAAGGAAATAACTCACACATGAATGTTGGGGGTATGGGGTTCCAGTTTCTGGAACCCAGCTGACCTGGTTTGATTACTGGGCAGAACTAGGAAGTTCAATGGAGGCAGGGGTCAAATAGAAAGTGGAAGAGAATAGAAACCAAAAGCAAAACTTACTATACCTTTCTTTTACGCACTCCTTCTTTTTCTTTCTTTTCTTTTCTTTTCTTTTCTTTTTTTTTTTTTTTTGAGACAGAGTCTCGCTCTGTTGCCCCAGGCTAGTGTGCCTTGGCATCAGCCTAGCTCACAGCAACCTCAGACTCCTTCCCAGGCTCCAGCAATCCTCCTGCCTCAGCCTCCCAAGTAGCTGGGACTACAGGTGCGGGCCACCAGCCCCGCCTAATTTTTTTTTATTTTTTATACACAGGTTCTCACTCTTGCTCAGGCTGGTCTCAAATTCCTGAACTCAAGTGATTCTACAGCCTCAGCTTCCCAGGCTGCACATCTTTTAATGCTCCACTCAGGTATTCCCTCCTCCAGGAAGCCTCTGCTGAGTTTAGACTTGCGCCCTTTGTATTCACATTATGCCTTGTTCATATCTTTTTGCTACCTTTACAATCCTGTTGCATAACAACTTTTTATGCATCTGACTCCCTTGTGAGGCTATGAGATTACAGTGGTTTTTCCACTGCATCTGAAAATCTCGCTTTACCCTTCAACTTCTTTGTATTTTCTTGGACTTTTACGTCCCAGCCTTTTTGGCATAAGCTATAATGGCAAGAAGAGTAGAAAGGAGCTATTGGATTTTGTCTTTTTGTGTATGAATGTGTGGAAAAGAAACATGAAGATACAATGGGGATCATGAACATCTCGGGAGGAAATGAAATCACAGGATAAAATTTTTTTTTTAGAGACAGAGTCTCACTTTATCAACTTCAGTAGAGTGCAGTGGCGTCACAGCTCACAGCAACCTCCAATTCCTGGGCTTAGGAGATTCTCTTGCCTCAGCCTCCCAAATAGCCCGGCTATTTTTTTTTATTGCAGTTTGGCCGGGGCCGGGTTCGAACCCATTACTCTCAGTATATGGGGCCAGCGCTCACTGAGCCACAGGCACTGCCCTAAAAATAATTTTTGAGCTTATTTTTGGTAGTTTTGGAATACCAAACTGCCAGGATAGGCCAGATCCCAAAATACATAATCGCTTGAACACAATAGAACTTTCTCAGTCATATAACAGTCCAAAACAGGTATTCTTGATCAGCAGCATAGTTCTCCTCACATACTTATTGGGGGCCGTGGTCATCTTGGGTTATCACATCCTAGTCAGCCAGAAAGGGGAGAGAACATGAGGCGCTAACATGAGAGACTGCTATAGGCCAGGCCTGGGAACAGGCATCATTTTTCTTCTCACATTCCATCCGTGAGAACTTAGTCATGTGACCACATCTCACAGCAAGGGAGACTGGGAGATGTAGTCCAGCTGTGTGCTCCAGGAGGCAAAGAGTGATCATGGTGGGAAACAAGTGATCTTCAAAGATATCCTAACAGTAGTGAAGTTGGGCTAGTTTACCTTGGGTGTTGTGTAAATAAATGACGGAAAAGGTTTATTTCCTTTGTACTAGTAAGCTGTACGGCGCTGCTCTGTTTAACCTGTCCCATGGGAAGCTGGGGGAGGGAAATGTGGGCAGTATTTAAAATCATGGTTGACAATTAAGCTCCCTATTGAGTCTCTTACCAGGAAGTAGCAGCTGGAGGGTGATTTGCAATGCTGATGAATATTTAATTATTAATCACTAACGCTTTGTAGATTGTCTTTAAGTAAAATCCCAACTGGGTTGGTATACAATATTCTAATGTTCCCTCCCTCAAGGTTTTTTCCTCTTTTGCATGTCTAGACCAGAGAGGGTGTTAAATAGATGGCAAAGTAGCAACCTGACTCATTACAAGCTAACCAAGAAGTGCTCAAAACAAAACAGGGGAAAAAACAAAATCGAAAAGGGAACTCATTTTCATTTCAAACCATAGTCACAGATATGGGCTATTTCCTTGCCAGTCTGTGTTTGCCCAGACAGAGTACATAATGATGATGACCTCACCCACTGTAGGTGAATGAGTAGACATGAATCAATTTGAAATGAAATATCCCTATGATTCTGTTAAGAAGCATATTCCCAGCACTCTGGGAGGCCAAGGCGGGCGGAAGACAAGTTGGAGACTAGCCCGAGCCAGAGCGAGACTGAAAGGGGGGCACACGACCGAAACCTCACAGACCACCAAGGCTTGTACGAAAGGTCTTTATTGGCAGGGGATGCTGCAGAGCAGCATTAAGGAAGAGGGGAGAGAGAGAAGGGGAAGAAGGG
This sequence comes from Perodicticus potto, assembly GCA_963574655.1. Classification (NCBI taxonomy): domain Eukaryota; kingdom Metazoa; phylum Chordata; class Mammalia; order Primates; family Lorisidae; genus Perodicticus; species Perodicticus potto. Next base: position 5,753 of record CAUYRH010169232.1, read on the forward strand.
GTGGAGAGAGAGAGACAGAGAGAAAGAGAGATGGGGGAGAGAGGGGCAGAAAGAGAAAAGAGACAGAGCAAAAGACAAGTGCACCTTATACAGGGTCGGTTAGGAGAGGTGACGGGATGGTAGAATAGCCAATAAAGAGTTACTGTTCTGGCGAGAAGAGCCATAGGGGGCGGGCCATAAGTTTGAAATTTTCAGTAGGTAATTGGGATAGGGAGATGAAGTTTTGCAATTATCTAACAGAGACCCTGTCTGTAAAAATAGCCAGGCGTTGTAGTGGGCACCTATAATCCCAGCTATTTGGGAGACTGAGGCAAGAGAATGGCTGGAGGCCAGGAATCTGAGGTTGCTGTGAGCTATGACACCATAGCACTCTACTGGGGGAGACAAGGATAGGATGCCTCAAAATATATATGTATGTGTGTGGTGTGTGTGTGTGTGTGTGTGTGTGTGTGTGTGTGTGTGTGTGTGTGTGTATAAATTCCCAGGAGAATCTGTAAAAATTCCCAGGCTCTATGCCCCCACCCCCATCCCAGATTAGCCAAACTGTGTTGAGACCTGGGGATCTGAATTTGTTAACCATTCCCTGTATGATTCTGATGTAGGGCCAGGTTTGGGGATCCACTGCTCTAACAGAATGGGAGGAGGAAGAAAGCATATCAGAGCACAAACTGAAGGGTGATTTTTTTTTTTAAATATGAAATTAATAATGTTCTTCCCAAATAATGAACCATCCTCTCAAAAAAAAAAAGTCTCATAGCTTGCCAAGTAGCACTGTCTCTGGGGTTGGACTCATTCATGGGAACCTGGAAAAGAGGCCTCTTATGGGATTGGCCATCCAGCTCCTTGCCAGAGCTGACAGCAAGGTAGGAGAGGTATTATGAAGGCAGACTTCCTCCTGGACATTCCAGATACCTATAACTTGTTCTCTTCTGTTCCCAGTTTGTTGCTCAGCCCAACTGCCAACAGTTGCTTGCCACCCTGTGGTATGACGGCTTCCCTGGATGGCGGCGGAAACACTGGGTAGTCAAGCTTCTGACCTGCATGACCATTGGGTTCCTGTTTCCCATGCTGTCTATAGCCTATCTGATCTCACCCAGGAGCAACCTTGGGCTGTTCATCAAGAAACCCTTTATCAAGTTTATCTGCCACACAGCATCCTATTTGACCTTCCTCTTCATGCTTCTCCTGGCTTCTCAGCACATCGTCAGGACAGACCTCCATGTACAGGGGCCTCCCCCAACTGTCGTGGAATGGATGATACTGCCTTGGGTTCTAGGTGAGTCAAAGGAACAAGGAGCCATACTGCCTGCTGGTCCCGCCTAAGGAACTATCAGGACACGCAGTAGCAGTGGCTCTGAACTAGGGCACCTCCCCATTGTGCAGTGGGTAGTTCTTTGTTGGGAGTATGAGAAATGTGGTTCCTTCTTTCCCAAGCCCTGATCTCTCAATATTGCATGGTTCATGGTGAGACCCCAGGCTCACTTCTGCTAACCTAGTATCTTCAAGAGCAGAGAAGATGTGTGTCAGTTGGTTTAGAGGGAATGCCAGTATCAGTCAGAATGGGCCTCAGGCAAACTAGGTAGAGCAAGCATTGACCAGTTTATTCAAACACTCTTTGCCATAACCAGGGGGCACATGGATCTGCTGCCTTCTCATGGCTACTTCACACAATCTCAGTACTTATTCAGGGCCACATCCTATCTGGACACTGACTCCACAATCAGGAGGGAAACCTGGGAAGTTCACACACATCTTGGTAAAAGCAGCAGATTGCGTTGAACCTTGCAAGAAGTGGTCATCCTCAAACTGTGGTCCCCAAATCAGGGATATCAGCACCAGGTGGGGGCTTCTTCGACACATAAAATCTCAGGTCCACCCCCCCATCTGCATTTTAACATGATCCCCAGGTAATCCACATGTACTTTAAAGTCTAAGAAAGCACTGCTCTGATTACAGCTACAGCTTTTACTGTTTTCCACATTCAAAGGCTAAAGAAACATCTATGTCAGCAGGTAAAATTCCATAAACTCCTCACACGATGAGAGGAGAAAAGAGAAAGGAGTATCCTAAATTCTTTTAAGCCCTACTGCCTGGCTTTACCCCCAACATCTGGTAATTTGATCCATGCTTGCTCATCTCAAAACTCTTTGAGAAGTTTTCTTTCCCATACCTAATGGAAACTAAGGACAATGGGATAATATTAATCTAATTAATTTATTGATGAGCTTACTCCCACTTCAAGACGGGAAGAAAGTATAACCAGGCACCCAAAATAGCAACAGCATTCCAGTGACAGTACCCAGAAAAGTATAACATATGGGAATCTTCAGGAAAATTCTACCAGGCTTGGCACATTCAAAACTGTGAGGTGATATAGGAAAGGAAGAGAAATAAAATAATTACTACTATCTCTCAGGGCTTCACTCCACTGACCCCAATTCATTTATTAATTTTATTTTTATTCACTTGGAGGGGGGAATCCTACTATGATGACCATGACTGACTCTATGTAGAAATAAACTCTTTGCCTCCATTCTTCAGGTTTCATTTGGGGGGAGATTAAGGAAATGTGGGATGGTGGATTTACTGAGTACATCCATGATTGGTGGAACCTGATGGATTTTGCAATGAACTCCCTCTACCTGGCAACCATTTCCTTGAAGATTGTGGCCTATGTCAAGGTAAATTAGAAAGTCTGCCATTTTTCTTAAGAAATGATTTTGGTTACATTAAGCTTTTGCCCTGAGAATGTAAACAGTTTAGAGGAAAAGTAATGATGACAGTCCGATCCATACGGGAAAGTACCTTACAGAAAGACATTCTTTCAGTGGTTTGAAAGCAGTATCCACCTAAGCAAAGAAAGTGCAGAATGGAACAATTTGAAATGAATCATAAGCTTCCGAAGCTTTGGGGAGTAAAAGGACTTTCATCTTTCAGTGTTTAAATCCTCCCCACAACACCCTCACCAAGAGAATAGCCCAATGATGATTGCATAGGGCAAGGACAGGGAAGTCCATGAATTCACTATCCTGAAAACCTTCTCTTAAATCTTGGCATTTCATTTAAAAGGGCCAGTTTGTATTTGTCTAATACTATTTTCCCTGTGCCACATCCATTGGCAATCCTTTGTCCCTGTGGGGTCATACAGAACAAGGCTGTTTCTTCTCCTAACAGTGCTTCCAATATGAAGTCATCTCTCCCTAACCTGCTGAGTCTTCTTTTCTCAAAGCTAAACATTCCCACTTCCCTCAGCTATTCTTCATATGATGAGTAGAAGAACCTGAGAAACTTCACTGCAGGAGATACAGACTTTCTTTTTTCTGAGACAAGAGTCTCACTCTGTGGCCCTCGGTAGAGAGCTGTGGCTTCACAGCTCACAGCAACCTCAAACTCTTGGGCTTAAGTGATTCTTTTGCCTCAGCCTCCCAAGTAGCTGGGACTACAGGTGCCCGCCACAATGCCCAGCTATTTTTTTGTTGCAGTTGTTCAGCTGGCCGGGCTGGGTTGGAACCCGCCCCGCTCAGTGTATGTGGCTAGTGATGTAACCACTATGCTACAGGCGCTGAGCCAATACAGACATTTTTTTAATAAACTCTGCCTCCTTCATCACTATCAGGATAATCATTCAGGCAGTTAGGAAGCTATCTTTTTGAGTGTCACTCAACCTAACCTCTCTACCAGTTCAGACAATGTATACAACCATCACCACTACCACATTAATGCTTTTTCCACACAGTATGCAACTTCAATTATCCTGAAAATAGGTTCATGTCTGACACCCCACTTTGAGTAATCACAGCCTCTGAATTGAGGTCTGGTGCTTATTAAATAACAGTATGGCTGCACTCCTTCTACCCTGAGTTGAACTTTTCCATGAGGAAAAGCTGACAATTCAGTATCCAAGATTGCCTAGTCAGTCATGATTTTTGGCACTAAATTCCACGTTGAGGAATTTTAGAATGGAAATATGGCTATCCCCCAAATCTCCAACAACTTAGCTTATTTTTATATCCCTAATATGCATATTGCATAAATTTGAAGACCTTGGGAGTTATGTAGAACATGAATATTGAATGCAGTCATGCAACACTTTCGAAAAAAGCCCAAGGGTAGGCCTTATACATGGGGTAATCATTTAACACATACTTACAACTGCCTTAAAAGAATAAGCTAGTTAGGAAATTGTTTGAATCCCTGGTTAGTGTGGCTGGGTGAGATCCATATCATTCTGGCACTCTGCTGACTAAGTAACACTGTTTTCCTAAAGAAAACCACTTCTTCCTTTGGAGGTGTTATTTATACACTGCAGAGACCATAAATTATCAATCTAGAAATTGGTGGGTTTTATTAAACAGGAACATTTAGAATAAATTAAGAAGAAAAGGATTAACCTTTGGGGATATGAAAGTATGTCTATAGATGCTCAACATTACCTAATCACATAAGCTGTACATCTTCACTGACAAGACTTATAAAGAGCTAGAGTTCACTAGACACTTCTGCACCGCAGAGTGTAAGCTGGGTGAATGCCCCTCAACTGACAAACACTTAATTCAATAGAGACTTTTGCTGAGAAGTGGGTGTCCTTCTCACAAATGGAGAATTAACAAAGCCAAGACATGCCACATGCAGAATTTGTATTTGTAAGGAGAATATGTAAAGGGGCAGAGTCTGGTCCACTCACTCACAGAGGCACACCAGCCTGAAGTGACCTTCCCCAAGCAAGCTGAGCCACCTCCTCTGAGGTAAAGCTGCCAGAACTGCTCCACAGTGTCTTTGAAACATTTCAGATCACCAGGTACTGAGGCAGTACAGAAGTGCCAAACGATGAACTGGCCTTGAAGAAGAGCCTTTGTTAGACTGAAAAACTAGTCAACAACATATACTCCACCTCACATGGCCTACAACAAGAACCAAAAGGCACACACCAAAGTACTTAAAAGGAGCAAATGCACTTGAAAGCGGAGAATAATTGCTCTTTTGTCTTCTAGGACAGATAGCACTCACCACCTCCCCACTGCCACGTGCGCAGACTAAATCTGGAATTTGCTACTCCCTGAGCCATGGTCTTTTCTTTAGCTGGTGCTTGGCTAAAAACACAGTTAAACTCCCCTCAACTTCTTATTACTACTGAGTTCTTATTACTACATTAAGCTGTTCCTCTTCATATTTTGCTTTTGGGTTGACAGAATGCAATTCACACTGCTTTGAAAGGCAAGGAGGCCAATGTTTAAACTGCTTTCCATTTCAAAAAAATATAAGAAAAATTACTTTCCTCCCAGTATCACTAACCCAAGAGTCAGGAGACCTGAATTTAATCCACACTCGGGTATTTATGAGCAGGATTACCATAGCCAATCGCTTTACCTCTCTGACCCTTAGATTCTCACTCTGATACATAAACAGATTGTGCTAGATCAGTGGTTTTTGACTTTTTTTTTTTTTTCCCATAGAAGCACATCTTCAAGCAAAAACTTACACAGAACTCCAACATATAAAAAAACCCAGGCCAGGCACAGTGGCCCACACCTGTAATCCTAGCACTCTGGGAGGCCAAGGCAGGTGGATTGCTTAAGCTCAGGAGTTGGAGATCAACCTGAGCAACAGCGAGACCCCGTCTCTACTAAAAATAGAAAAACTAGCTGGGTGTTGTGGCGGACGCCTGTAGTTCCAGCTACTTGGGAAGCTGAGGCAAGAGGATCACTTTAGCCCAAGTGTTTGAGGTTGTTATGAGCTATGGTGACACCGCAGCACTCTACCTAGGGAGACAGAATAAGACTCTGTTTCCAAAAAAATAAAATAAAAAATGAAAAATAGGCTCAGTGCCTATGGCTCAAGCGGCTAAGGCGCCAGTCACATACACCTGAGCTGGCAGGTTCAAATCCAGCCAGGGCCCGCCAAACAACAATGATGGCTGCAACCAAAAATAGTCGGAACATTGTGGCAGGCACCTGTAGTCCCAGCTACTTGGGAGGCAGAGGCAGGAGAATCACTTGAGCCCAGGAGTTGGAGATTGCTGTGAGCTGTGTGTGATGCCACGGCACTCTACCCAAGGCGAAAGCTTGAGGCTCTGTCTTAAAAATAAGTAAATAAATAAATAAAACATAAAATAAAAAATATAAAAATAAAATGAAAAATAAAAAAAATAAAATTTAAAAGCCCAAATAACTGAGTTTGGCTTAAAGAATCTTAAGGAGTCTTCTAGGACTCCCCTTTGCTCCCACAGTCACCACTAAATGCCTCCATTGAAAATTCAGACTCTAAAGAACACAGTTTGAAAATCATTGCATTAGATTAGGAATCAGCAAACTATGGTCTGTGGGCCAAAATTGGCCTGTTTCCATGTTCATTTTCTTGCATATTGTCTATGACTGTTTTACCATTACCTGGGAAGCAAGAAGTACTGAGTAGTTGTGACAGCGACCATATAGCCCACAAAGCCAAAAATATATATGTGAGTCATTACGAAGGTTTTGAGATACACAAAAATTAAGAAATATAAAATCCCTTCTAGAATACTACATGTTCTGTTGGACATAAAATTGCACAATAAATGTCAAGTCTCTGTTAAAAAACAAAAAAGGAAAGAAATATAAAATCCTGGGCTGGGTGCAGTGGCTCATGCCTGTAATCCTAGACATCTGGGAGGTTGAGGCAGGTGGATCTCTTGAGCTCAGGAGTTCAAGACCAGACTGAGCAAGAGTGAAACCCCATCTGTAAAAACAGCCCGGCGTTGAGGCGGGTGCCTATACTCCCAGCTACTTGGGAGGCTGAGGCAAGAGGATCACTTGAGCCCAAGAATTTGAGGTTGCTATGAGCTCCTCAAATAGCAACACAGCAACCTCAAACCACAAACTCCTGGGCTCAAGCAAATTTTTTTTGTGGGGGGGCGGGGGTTAAGCAGGCCCTGGCTGGGTTCGAACCTGCCAACACAGGGCTGGTGCTTTAACTACTGAGCTATAGGTGCCCAGCCCATAGGTCTGTTTTGTTATCAGCAAAAAGTCTCTCTCACATATACCTCAAGGCACTTTACCAAGGGTGACAAAAAAAAGAAAGAAAGAAATATAAAATCCACATAGCCAGAAATAAATGAAGCCCTTCCAACAACACTGAAAAGCCAAGCAAGCTGAAACTTGCACGGATAAACCAGAAAGGATGCTGTCGACTGTGTTTCTCGGCAGTTAAATAATGAACCATAACGCAGTCTGTCTCAAAACTTTTGTACTGACTCTGGCCCTGGCAGAAGAAGTTTGCTGACCTCTGTGCTAGGTGAACTCTATGTTTATTCCCTGCACTCACATGTTATGATATCTTTCTCCAAAGATATACGGGCAAAGTACAGATCTGCCGTTAAGAATCGTCTTTTACATTTCCGAGTGTTCTACAAATCCAGATTTACCATCCCATGGGCAGTAGACTTCCCTGTCATTACAGTTCTGGCTATGGAGAGACAAAACTCCAAATGATGATCTATACATGTTGCAGTTGATAAATTCTAGTTTTAAAACATAGGTCTGTTTTTTGTTGTTGTTGTTGTTGCTTGTTTGTTTATTGAGACAGAGTCTCACTCTGTCACCCTTAGTAGAGTGTTGTGGCATCGTAGCTCACAGCAACCTCAAACTCTTGGGCTCAAGCGATTTTTTTTTGGGGGGGGGGGGTTAAGCAGGCCCTGGTTGGGTTCAAACCTGCCAACACAGGGCTGGTGCTTTAACTACTGAGCTATAGGTGCCCAGCCCATAGGTCTGTTTTGTTATCAGCAAAAAGTCTCTCGCACATATACCTCAAGACCTTGAAAGGTCAATCTAACATCTGTGTTGTAATATCAAGTACATGTATCATGTAAGTAGCATTTAATACAAATAATGCTAGGTTGAGTGTCTGGAGACTTGTGGTTTAGTCCTGACCCTGCCACTGACTTACTGTGTGATTTTTAGCAAGTTGCTGTGCCTCTCTGGATTTCAGTTCTTCCTTTTGTAAAACAGGCATAACATCTATCCCTCACAGCAATGCAGTGAATGTTTTTTGGAGGAGGAATAATATAGAAATACAAGATTTTGCCAAGAGTACATAAAACTGGCCACCTAAAAGTTATCTGAAACAGAAGTTCAAATGTGGCACGGTTTCTCCAAACTCCTCTGACAGTGAAGAATATTGAATACACACAGTGATTTTAACACCAGTTTCCTCAGTTGTTGGAACTAAAGCACATTTTAGAAATGCTGATGTAATTTGGCCCCCAGTGGAACATTTTCTCAGGAAATTTGTTTACATTTAGTCATGAAAAACTGTGATATTTAGATGCAAACTCAAGGCAATATGCTTCAAATTGAATCCCAGGCAAAATCTACTTATGTCCTAGGGAAAGTAATAAGTATTTCCTTGTATTTCCATAACATCTCCCCTTATGGAATACACGGACTTTCACACAGGGATACAGAATCACAAACACATGCAGTGGGTAAGAGTAGGCATTATCCTCATTTTATGGTGAAATTAAAAGTTACAAGCAGTTTCAAGTGGCAGTGCCCAAATTAGAGCTCAGTTCTCACAATGAAGTCATCTTTCTACAAAGCTACCCCCAACGTTCCTGGAAGCCTGAGATACAGCTGAAAAATGGGTAACCAACCTCATTATTACCAGCTCTCCCCCTCCTTCAACCCGCTGGCTCATCATTTGTGCTAGAAGGACATTCCAACTTGTAGGATTGTCAAAGAAACAGTAAAATATATCCATACCCCACTGTGTGGGGAAGTACTAAATTCCCTACCTGAAAGGTTGACATGCTATTTGCAATAGTGTCAAATACATTACAGACCGCTAAAAATTCAGCAGGAAGCTCTAATGAACAGCTCCTTAAGGATGCTCTTTCAGCCCCAAACTGCAGTCGGCAAAGGCGTGAAAATGAACACTGCATGCCAAGGACGCCGCATCTACCCCTTGTCGTTCCATGACTACAAGTTGTCTATGGTGCTCAGAATCCTACAGGGGATTAAGAAAGTAGATATGGTTTGAAATATTTAAGAAGCAGTGTGATTTGTCCTCATTACCTTGGGCATACCGGTGGCTCATATTTCACAGTGCATTTCAGTGACACTCTCCAACAATCCGGTAAGCGCACAGTTAGAAAATGTCTGTTGATAAACCACAGGTGGTTGCTCCAGATGATTGCACCGAAATTCATCTTTCTATGTGTATATGCTGGGTATATATTTGGATGGGAGTGGGAGGAAAAGACTTATTAGCATCATGTATTAATTGGATGGGGGGAAGACAATTAGTGCCATACAAGGGGCTGTTGCATAAATAAATGCTTGATGCATATTTTTATAGCTTTATTTGGGTGTGGAAGGAAGGAAAAAGGGGAAAATTTCATAAATTCTCTCTCTTTCTTGTGCACTTGTTTCTTTCAGTATAATGGTTCTCGTCCAAGGGAGGAATGGGAAATGTGGCACCCGACTCTGATTGCAGAAGCGCTCTTCGCGATATCCAACATTCTAAGTTCATTGCGTCTCATATCCCTGTTCACAGCCAACTCCCACTTAGGGCCTCTGCAGATCTCTTTGGGGCGCATGCTGCTTGATATCCTCAAATTCCTCTTTATCTACTGCCTGGTACTGCTGGCTTTTGCCAATGGACTGAACCAGCTTTACTTTTATTATGAGACCAGAGCTATCGATGAGCCTAACAACTGCAAGGGGATCCGGTGTGAGAAACAGAACAATGCCTTCTCCACGTAAGACACCTCCTTCTCCTCTTCTGCCTTTTTTTCTGCCTTCTCCCTTTTTTTTGCCCGATGTTCAGCCCACAGCATTGTCACTGCCTCTTGAAAGTGCAGGCAAAGCTCACTATGAATCTACCCAGAGAATCTGAGGTGGAGGAAGATCCTTCTCTCACTATAGCGGACTATAAGAGAAAGTGAAGTTAGGTGAGAGAGAAAAGAAACAAGCACACACATGGGCCTCTGGGAAAAGCTGTTTCTGAACCATGTTAGTAGCATTCCATAGTTTTTTGTTTGTTTGTTTTGTTTTTTGAGATAGAGTCTCAAGCCACGGCCCTGGGTAGAGTACCATGGTATCTTAGCTCACAGCAACCTCCAACTCTTGAGCTCAAGGGATCCTCTTGCCTCAGTTTTTCTATTTTTGGTAGAGACAGGGTCTTGCTTTTGCTCAGGCTGGTTTCGAACTCCTGAGCTCAAACAATCTACTCGCCTCCGCCTCCCAGAAGGCTAGGATTACAGGTATGAGCCACCACGCTCAGTCCCATTCCATAGTTTTTAAAGAATCAATGGCGTTGAGGTAGATAATTACTCACTCAAAAAGGTGGCACCTAGGGCAGCGCCTGTGGCTCAGCGAGTAGGGAGCCGGCCCCATATACCAAAGGTGGTGGGTTCAAACCCGGCCTCGGCCAAACTGCAAAAACAGAAAAGTAGCCGAGCGTTGTGGTGGGCCCCTGTAGTCCCAGCTACTCGGGAGGCTGAGGCAAGAGAATCGCCTAAGCCCAGGAGATGGAGGTTGCTGTGAGCTGTGTGACGCCACGGCACTCTACCGAGGGCGATGAAGTAAGACTCTGTCTCTACAAAAAAAAAAAAAAAAAGGTGGCACCTAGGTCAGGAGCAGTTGCTCACGCCTGTAATCCTAGCACTCTGGGAGGCCAATGCAGGTGGATCGCTTCAGCTCAGGAATTCAGGACCATCCTGAGCAAAAGTGAGACCCCATCTCTACTAAAAATAGAAAAACTAGGGCGCCTGTATCTCAGTGATTAGAGTGCCAGCCCCATACACTGGGGCTAGTGGGTTTGAACAGGGCCTGGGTCTGCTTAACAAAAACAGAAAAACTAGCTGAGTGTTGTGGCGGGCGCCTGTAGTCCCAGCTACTGGGAAGGCTGAGGCAAGAGGATCACTTGAGCCCAAGACTTGGAGGTTGCTGTGAGCTACCATGGCACTCTACCCTGGGTGACAAAGTGAGACTCTGTCTCAAAAGAAAAAATTTTAAAAAAAAGTGGCACCTACCAAGGATAGGAAGGAAATAGCGAAGCTGTTCCTCTAAACAAGCAGCCACCAAAGCTCACTTAACTATTCTGAATCAAGCCCAAAGAAGAAGGAAGGATGCAAAAATATCTCATGCACAGGAGTCTGCTAGAGGGGGTGCAGACTGAAGGTAGGATTAGAGTCAGATTACCTATTAGATCAATTTACAGTTTCAGGTAGGCCAATCAGCACCAAGCACTGACTAGAAATGTCTTTCATTCCATTAGACAAGGCTCGTAACTCTTTGTCCATGAATCCACTAACTCTGAACACATGGAACTCCTGTGCCTCTCTTAGTACCATTAAGACCTACTTTGTGGAGGACCTTCAAAACCCTTTAGAATGGCTTTTACTTTCTTACAAATCAATGTCAGGGGAAATAGACAAGAGAAAAGAAATAAGCACATGTCAGTCAATCTTTTACATTTTAGGCAAAATGTAAAATTGCAGCTGCCCTTGGATGACCCTGGCTTCAGTGTTCTACACTTTGTCCAACTCCATCCCTCCTTTTGGAGAGTGCAACTTAGCACTGGTATTCACAGTAATGACCCCCAAGGTCATACAAGGTTCTTAGTCATTAAACTAAGATACAGTGTTTTACTTTAACACTATAAACTAAGGCAGTTCATCAGATTAAGACATTCCAGAAAGGTGTTCAATAACAAAAGTCAGAGGAGAAAAAGAAGGGGCGGGGTTGGGGGGTCTGCGCTTGACCCAAAGTTATATTGATAAAGAAGGGAAAAAACAATGCTATCTAGCCTACCTTTGTTATTTGCCTCTAGCAGCATTTCCTAAAATGGGTTACAAGCCCCCACCCCAGAGTTCAGTGGCATGTTAATAGACAATAAAACAGGATCATGATCAAATGAGTTTTGGAAATTCTGGGACAAAATTCAAAAGGTTTCTTCACTGCAAGACTTTTCAGAGTCTTTCCAATGTCAATCTACAATGGTGATAGAGGTTTGCCAAATACATTGGCTACAGATACTCTTCTGCCTTCTTTATTTGAACAATCTCTTCAAAATGATGTTCCAGTAAGCAAATTTTGAAAACTGTTTTCTCCTTCCATCACCCATTGCAGCACCCAACACCTGTACCAGGCCACACTTCCTCTCTCTTCCCAAACTCAGGGCCAAGTCTTGGATGGAGAAACCAGACTTGTGTGCAAGGAAAAGGGCTCTAAAATGGGCTAGGAAGGATATAGTGCTATTTCGTGACATACCAGGCATGAATAACAGCAACTTATCACTTTGCTGGTGCCTCTTAACTAGGCACTGCTTCCTCTCCTGCATTGCTCTACAGACGCAATTCACAGCAACCTGTTTTCAATACAAAGAGCAATTCTGTAGTGGCTTGAGCACTAGGAGACTGAATTTGTTCCCATCAAAGCATTCCACAGAATTGAACGCCTGAATACGAGAAGACTTCCAGGAGGCCAGGTGCCTGCCAATTACACTTTCATGTGAACTCCGCTAAAGAAGTTTATGAAATACCTCCTTACAAGTTTATAATGATTATTATCACCCCTGTTGCCAACTGACATTTTGCTCCCATCACTTGCCCAGCAGGGAAAATTGACAAGAATGGGCACCTGCTATATGTAAAATTGTATCTTGGGGTGTCAGGTATGAAGAAGTGTTTTCATGCTGGGACCAAATCTGTAGTAATGTGACCTCAACTTTCCCTCTATCAGTTCATTATTTTTTTCTCTATAGAAGCCTGGCCCATATTTACATTTTCTTTTAAACACCACAACTCAGGCATTTATAACAACTGTTAAAATATATGTTACTCAGCCAGAGGATCAGAAAGACTTAGGTTTTAGAGAAGAGGAAAGCAAGCATGTTTATATATCTAGTGGGAAGTGTGGTACCTGTTTATTGTCATCTTTCTCTTTCTGATTCCCTAGAGATGCCATTGTTATTCTTTCATTTAAAAAAGGAAAAAAAAAAACAACATCTTTTTGTCCCTAGGCATACAATTTAAGGGGAACTCATTGTCCTTGCTGACAGCCACATGACAGTGCTGTTGGTGATTTGAGTTCAGTATTCCATACTGGGAGTCCCTGGCCTTCATCTGCTGTCTAGAGAAGCAATTAGAAAGGCATCATCATTCTGAGGACATGGGAATTGTGAGAGAAAAGGGGTAGAAATGGCAAGAAGCTAGCTTGGTCCAGCCCTCACCTCCAGATGCCTCCTGAACAAACTGTCACTTCCACAGGCCCCTCAAACACAGAATGTCCACAACTAAATTCCTTATCTCCACATTATCACCCCAACCAATTTCCCCTTTAATTTGTCATCTCATTAAATGATACCAACCAGAATCCTAGGAGTCATTTGAGACTCTTAACCTTTCCCTCATGAAACACATCTAATGTCTCACTCAGCCCTGTCAATCCTACTCCCTAAATATCTCTTGAATCCATCCTACACACAAACACCCCATTGTCTTAGTTCAGGCCTAAATCATCTCTCCCAAGAATTACTGCAACAGCTTCTTCACCATTTTTTTTTTTTTTTTTTTTTTTTTTTTTG
>CAUYRH010169233.1:0-10180 GCA_963574655.1 Perodicticus potto
TTAGCCGGGTGTGGTGGTGTGCATCTTTAGTCCCAGCTATTCAAGAGGCTGAGGCTAGAAGATCGCCTGGATTGCTCAGAAGTTTGGGGTTTAAATAAGCTTCAATGACATCCGTGCCTCTAGCCCAAGTGATGGAGTGAAGAAGTTTCACTTATTCTTAAAATAGAATACTTTTTTCCCATCTTCACCACATACACTAAAGCTACTTTTTTCCTTTCTTATCTCAAAAAATTAGGCTATAATATATAAATTATTAAAATCAAAGTATCTAGGAGTTTTCCTTTATGTCTCTTTCCTTTATCTTTTCTTTTTCTTTTTGCATTTGCTAAAAATATGGAACACTTCATGAATTTGCGTGTCCTCTTGCTCAGGGGTCGTGCTCTTCTCCGTATGGTTCCAATTTTAGTATACGTGCCGAGCACTTTCCTTTGTCTTTTATATGTATATCCACTTCCTCAATAACACCGTATTCATGATATATGCTAAATTATTTAGGTCCATCTCTATATCCATCGTACTATTTTAAATCATAATCATTTCTCCCCTAGACATTGCAAAAAATTCTGGCCCTTGCTACTCAGATCTAAAACATTGATGGGCTCCTCCTGAAAGTATGTGAAAAATGCAGGATTTCAGACTCTTCCTCAGACCTACTTCATCAGAATCTGAATCTTGACGGATTCCTTTTCTGTGTGAGTTGTGGAATGCATATGAAAATTTGAGATGGCCTGCTCTAGGAAATCTGACTCCTGCTTACCTCTTTGAACTCATTTATCAGACTTCGCCTGTGACCTATAGCTGTTGCCTTAAATGGCCAAGTTCTTTTTTACATAGGATCACTGCAATGGTTGGGTATAGGGACCAGGATTGTTCCCCTTATCAGTGGCTGCATTCTTTTTGCCATTTAGGTCTGTGGCTGAGTCTTACCTCTGAACAGATAGGGGATGCAATTTTAATGTCTCTCAGGTTTCTTCAAGTCTGGTATCACATTTTGTTCCAGGCTATCTTTTTGAATATGTCTTTACAGTAAACACTTGTGGTATCTAGAAAGAATTCTGAGGAAGAACACGTTTGCACAGAAAAAGAAAAGACTTCCTCGGGAAAATATTGTGCCGTTTCCCTGGAAGTCCACTTGAAAAGATGAGGGTTACCTATGCTTGAATATCTCCAACTGTGCCAAGAACCTACCGTGAGCACAGCATTCAGCTGGTCCTGGTTTTGCATTGTCCCTCTGATACTTGCAGAGGGAGGGAAACTGATATAAAGTTCACGCTGTCTACCAGGCTGTCATAAAAGCCTTTGCCTTCTCCCATTATCTGTGAAACTGGAGCATGAAATACATGCGCTCTGAGAAAGAGTAAAAACAGATAGGGACTATATAGATTCTGTTAAGCAAGCAGAGTCCTGGAACCAGAGTGGCCAGTGAGGACCCTGCACGCCCTTTCTCCATTACAATGTTAATGTAATTGTTTGCCTGAACTTACCTAGTTGAGCCTGACTTCCTTAAAAAGTAAGCTGAAATTCCTTAAGATAGAACAATTTCCCTTTGAATATTTAGAACATCTAAAAATGGTTTTCAACAGTTAAGCCACATTGTTTTTATTATTCTTTTGGATAATCAGAAAGAATCAAAATCAAAATAGGCAGATAACACACATCCAGTTATGGAACATGTGAAAATACCAATTATTTTTCATTTTAGTACTTCTGTATTAAGCAGCTTCATGTATCTGAAAAGATTATGACTATTCTTTAACAGCATCTAAGTGCTTTGGAAGAGAATTTTAAAATGAATTATTTGTTTTTTTCTATTCAGACAAACTCTCTACTGAGCTTTTGGGATGAAAATCTCATTATTCCAACATCTTAGTTAATAGCATGTCTCAAGTATAAAGAGTAAAATTAATTAAATTTGTAGTGTTATTTTATTACTATAATAAAATTCAATATTCCTTAACTAATTTTAGTTTTTTAACTAGTATTTCTAGAAAATTTGTTCTGTTCATTAGGTCATTAAAAAATTGTTGGGGCCAGGTGCGGTGGCTCACGCCTGTAATTCTAACACTCTGGGAGGCTGAGGTGGGTGGATAGCTTGAGTTCATAAGTTCGAGACCAGCCTGAGCAAAAGAAAATCTCTACTAAAAATAGAAAAACTGAGAAGAGGATCACTTGAGCCCAAGTTGGAGGGCACCCTATTCAGGGAGACACCTTAAGACTCTATCTCAAAAAAAAAAAAAAAAATTGTTGGACAAGAGAAATATAGAAAACTCTCTCACTGGGAACCAAAGGAGACAATGAATGTGATAGGGATTATTAATTAGTATGTCAAAGATAATAGTCCTTGTAAACTTGATGTCAAATATATAGTATTTTATTGACCAATATTAAAAATTTATTTGATGAAAAATAAAATTTAGTTAAAATTGTAAATCAAAAGGAAAATATGGCTTACTAGCTTTATTTTGATATCATAGATGCTTTTCAGTACTCTTAGTGAGCCTCAACAGTTTCGATGCCTGACTACCTGAGGAAATATGTATTATGCCTCTTAAAATTTATTCTTTCCAGCTCATCTATTGTGCCAACTATAATTGTTTTACAGCACTGACCTTTTGCTATTAGTTACAATTCTAGGATTGGCAGGGTCAAAACAAAGTGTCTGCAGAGTATCAGATACTACATATGCCTGAGGGGTATGTAGACCTGATGTTTACAAAGCTTCCTTGGAATATTAAGTAACCTTATTGATCTTTTGCTAATTATCACCAATTAAAATTTAGTGCACTAGCCATCTTTATGACTGGTGATTATTTTTGAATTATTACGTAACTGCGAGTGGCCTAGCTTCAGCTGCATGTCTTTCTTTTATTTATGAAAATGCACATTTTTTTTGATGGATTGTATCCAAAAGAGAAAACATAAGCTTCCAAAGGAAAATTCTGTGCTTTTAGAAAAGGAAAACATCTGGTTTAGTCAGAGTTATCAAATAATCTACTCACTTCCATAACTTACAGGTACTTTGGATATCAAAGTTCAAAGGGGTAAAAAAAGGGATCTCCGAAGCCTCATTCCCCGGAATATAAATGACTGGCCAAGTGACAAATAAAAGGGAAACATCAAAGTGAATTCATATTTTGAAGACTTGAATGAAAATGCATAGAAATCATAATCTTTATTTCACAAGATTGCAATAGTTTGTGTCCATTGTTGTACCATAGCATAACCAAAAGTTTCTAATATAAATGTTTGAATGATCACAAATAATGTTGCATCTACAATATGCCAAATAATGCATTTAAAACAGAAGCATTTTTTTTTCATATAAGTGAATTACCCCTATGCAGTAAAAGAAAAATGTTGACAGTCTACTTTTCTGAAAATGGTTTGTAGACATAGCACGCGAAATACCCAAACCAATAACTGAGAAAACAGAAATATAGCAACGATATGTGTGACAGCTTTACAGTGAGCCAACCTGTAAACCACATTTCCCAGAATTTCTTTCCCATCTGTTTCCAGTTGGTGTGGGCCTTTAGAGGTATTCTTGTTTGAGATTGGGAGGACAAAAGTGAAACAGCAGCTGTTTCATCTGTCTCTTTTGTACATACACCTTGTATATGTTGTTTTCTGTTTGCTCCCCTGAGCGTTGTGAAGCAGCAGAGGGCGACACGTGCTCCGGGTCCTTCTCCAGCCTCTCCAAATCCTGAGCCAGCTCTTTGAGTTTGCTTTTATAGTGAAGGACCCCTTTGCCTTCCATCAGTGTCAGAGACAAGAATACCCACAAGGGGTCTATGTTTTCCTCATGGCTGCAGCTCATGCCTGCAGGTGCCAGCGTGGTCATCCCGTCATCCGCCTTCCTTTCCTGACGGTCTGCTGTTCTCTGGTCATCAAGCTCCAGCAACAGAAGACGGGGTAACAACTTTGCAAAAAGGGCCTGACCAGCACTCACAGCATAAGGCCAAATCCCTGTAAGATACAATAGTGCTTACTTTCCGAGATTTTGTGATATTACAATAAAATTTAAATTTGCTTTGTTCCTAGTAATTAAAGAACATCTTTTGGTGCAGTATTTTTTTCAGTTTTGTATGTTACTATGTGGAGGCCAATAATAGGTGTAAAGAAAGGGTAGAGACTGGCCTAATTTTTGAAAAAAACTGTGTTGACCAATGTTAAAAATACTCTGGAAATTTCAGACAGAATTCTAACACCTAACACCCAGTAGCAATCATCTGACGAAGAGGGAAGGTAAAAGCCATAGGAGAAATTTACCTTGTGAGGTAAGCTGATGAATTTATCTTCTCAGGGCCCGAGAAGCACTGCAGCAACAATGGAGACATTTACCCCTTGTTCTTATCGGCTTCTAACTTACCACACAACTGATGACCTTTTTTTAGCGTGTTGTTCTGTTTCTCCATGTTAGAGGCAAGTCTTAGGAGGATAGCCTGTTTCTGTGCTTTGAGATGAAGTCTCTTTCTGTTCTTCAGTATCTATAATTGGCTAAAAATAAGGATAAACAGAGGACTGTCCATGAAGTATCCAGCCCTACTTGTCTCTATTTTTCATACTACATGGCTGGCCAAGCAGCCATGTATGTTTCATAAACATGCAAAGACATGCTCAGAAAAATCATGAAATTCAGAACAGTATAGGGTGCACGTGTGTGTCAGGGCAAGGTCACTGATGACACTTCAAATGTATATGTACAATATTTCATTTTAAAATAAATTCATATATTTTTGTTAATTGAGCTTATTGCTTTTTTAGAGTCCATTTTTTCCCTCTTATGTTCTCAGTTTTCTCTATATCATCTATAATTATAATCTCTACTTGTCATATCTACTTACGTCCCCTGCTTCTTTCTCCCACAAAAAATCAAAAAACAAAAAACCTGTGCCTTTCAAAATCCCAACTCTGTTTATGTCGAACTTTGTTTCCAAACCTGTAACCGAGCACATGAATATGCTTGTGTCCAATCACTCAATCATACTGCATGGGCTCCCTTTAAATTTTTATTTTTATTGTTTTCATGGTCTCACTTCAAATACATTATCCTAACCTCAGTGGACCATACGTATGTCCAATTATTCCAAACACATTTCACTGCTCAATTCATTTCTTCAAGATTTTGACCCAACTTAGGCCATTTCTCTTGTAATCATATTATGTATTTTTCTCTATTCTTAGTTATTAATATTCTTTTGTATACTGGACCCTTTTAGTTAGCTTATAAATATGATGAAATCCTATCTTAAAACAAGTGAAAAAAACTCCTCTTGTTAGCACAGAAATCTCTAAAAAATGATATATGTTTTACTTCCTGTTATGGAAATATCAGTATTATTGTCTATACTTGCTGCCTTCACATTGTTTTCTCCTGTGCACTCTGGATCCACCGTGTCAGAAGAGTTCTCATCCCATCTCTCCAATGAGAATTCCTATTGTCAAAGTCAACAGGGACTGTCACATGGCCAAATTCAAATATCATTTCTTGTTCGTGTTCTGACTTGATCCTTAATCAGTATTTGATCCAGCTGATCACTCTTTCTTTACCAGACTTTTTTCTTAACTGTGTATTCATCATACCCTTCCAGATTTCTTCTCACCTCAATGAGCATTTCTTATCAGTCTTGTATGTTCTATATTTCTAATTTTCCTAAACAATACCTGATCATGTATTTTTAATTCTTCCCTGTGACTACATTTTCTTTTTTACTATAGTACTTAGAATTAAAGATATTGTTTACTCACTTGTCTAGTAAATCATCTGCAATTTGATGACCCCCAAATTTTCTACCTCCATTTCGGAATTTGCCTCTGAACTTCAAATATATATCAAAGCTTGACCCATGTCTATAAAAGAAGTCTTACTCATCCCCCACGTCTGTTCCTCCCTGTGTGTACCACTCAATTGATCATCTAAATTCTTGCTATCATTTTGCCTTCCCTGTGCCTATCTCAGTCTAATCCAAGAGATAGTATTATTTTTATTTCAATAAATTTTATTAAAATGTCATAACAAAGAAAATAGATGACTAATTACAAATGCTCTGTTTAATCAAAATTTCACATAAAGTGGAAATACCTATGTATTGTGTACTTTAAGAAGTAATGTGTTCAGTAGTAAAAACTGAAAATCATAACAATGATATTATCATTCCCTCTCAAAAAATAGTGGTTAGAGTGAAATATATGAATCAAAGTCTGCAAAACGATGGTGATTAACAAAGGTATATGTTGGGTATTCATAGGTTCAATAAACGATTCTCTAATTTTTTGTATAAGTGAACATTTGCATAATAAAATTATATATACATATCATGTTTGCACATAATAAATTGTATATGCTTAATTACATATGCAATTTTCCAAATTATACATAATACATATATATATGCATAATAAAGGTGTATATATATTTAATAAAAATAAATATCCATATACACGGATATGTCCATATATGATATCCATGTATGGTATATCCATACATATGGCCTGTATTTCCTTTCTTACAAATCTCCCCCTTACCACTCTCAAACCTTTTGTTATTTCTCAAACATACCAATCACATGACTATTGAGGATTTTATACTTATGGTTCTCTTGTCTGGAATGTTTTTTCCCAGATAGTCACATGGTTCACTCTCACAGTTTATTCTGTGTTCAAAAGTTCCCTTTTCAAAAAATCCTCTGCTGCCACCATCTCTAGAATATCACCCCCTGCTCTTCCTGCATGGATCTAATCCGTTACACGGCAGGGATCACGGGAAGACTGACACCATCTGTGCAGTCATCACTTCATGGAAAAGAGTGACATTATCTCTCTGCTCATCACTGTATCATCAGTGCTTTGCATCGTAATTGTTACATGATAGTAGTTTGGTAAGTTTTTATAAATACAAAAAATAAATTAATTCAATAATTTCAATTTTATTTCTTCTTTGATACAAAAGTTATGACTGTTTTAAAATATCTCCATTGATATTTGTGTATGTATGTAAATCAGTTTGAAAGTTTTGTTACGTAAAGGTCACATAAGTTTTGTGTGTTATTTGTAATTTCGGAAATTTTTAATATTTATTTTTTAATGAATGATTAGTGTTGGTGATTATTTCATACACTATCGGATGGTAGAATTACTGATTTTATTGTACGACCAGGGTAAAACAGTGAGACTCCCATCTCTAGAAAAAAAGGAAGTTTTCTTCATTTTCTGAGGAATTCTACATGTGAATTCATGAACTATTGTTTCTCATATAGCTCCAGTAAAATGTTTTCATTTTATTTGTGGGTTTATGTATCTCTGTATTGTTGCTCTTTGTCTTATTTAACTGTTTGATACTAGTTTCTGGCTACTGATATTTTATGGGTACAAATATCTCATAATTCTCAGAAAAGAATAGCAACAGATTTTGTGCTATAGGTCTACTCAATATATTTTTATTTAAGGGCATGTATATGAGTAAAGATACTTCTTTTCTAATTTCAGCATGGCTTTGTCTTGGTATCTGCCTCGAGATAATGCAGCCATCTACCAAATGACAAAATTGACACTGAGAGGTTGACAAAGTAGAAAACATTCCAAAACCTGCCCTGCCTGCTGACTCAAGATGATAAATATCCTTATAGTTCAAGAAAATGACGTGATGTATATAGTCTAATAGAGTGCTCTCAAAGATTCTCCAAGAGAAATCACGGGAATTGCACTCTGCTACTATGTTTGTGAAGGTTTTGAAATGTTTTGAAATTTTCACTTTTTATTTCTATTTCGGTTTGCTTGTAAAGGTTTTGATTCTCATTTTCCATACTCGAATTTTTCATACAATATTGAAAGAAGAATCTTGCATATAAAATGCAAGATTGTGGTATTAAAAAATGTTAGGAGAATTAATTTTCGTCTTTATAAATCATTTGATTTTGTAACACAGATGCCAAATTATGCCTTTTTCTGTGAGGTGTATTGAGTATCCTGGTAGCTCTTCTACCATTCTTTTTCTTTACAAGGGAAGCATGTGGAGTTTCAGAGAATAGATGTGTTTGGTTTCCTATATAAACATTTTTATGTGTTACAGCTTTAAACTTTTTTTTCTTTTATTTGTTTGGTTTTTTCCTTCATAGATATATATTCTGTGTAAATTAGGCTTCGTTTTTCTTTTTTATCAAATAAGAGCATCATCATCTTTCTCTCTTTCAAAAGTCCGATGTGCAGTTGATAAAACTTGCCCTGGGAAAACCACCTTCATGATCATAGTATGTCCTCTGCCAAGTAAATACAAAATAAATTTGCATGGTCTGAATCTGACAAAGGGTTGATAACTAAAATCAACAGAGAACTCAAATTAATCAGCAACAACAACAAAAGAGCAAGCCATCTCATCTGCCACTGGGCAAGAGATATGAACAGAACCTTCTCAGAGGAAGACAGATGAATGGCTAACAAACATTTAGAAAAATACTCATCGTCTCTGATCATCAGAGAAATGTCAATCAAAACCACTCTGAAATATCACCAAACTCAGATGGTCCACGTCACAAAATCTCAAAGCTGCAGATGCTGGCGTGGGTGTGGAGAGAGGGAACACTTTTACACTGCTGGTGGGACTGCAAACTAAAACACCCTCTTTGGAAGAAAGTATGGAGAATCCTCAAGGAGCTCAAATTAGAACTTCTGTTTGGTCCCACAATCTCACTACTAGGCATTTCCCCAGAAGGAAAAAAAAATCATTTTATCATAAATACATTTGCACTTAGTTAATCGCAACTCACTTTACAATTGCCAAAATGTGAAAACAACTTAAATGCCCACCAACCTAGGAATGGATTAACAAGCTGTGGTATATGTATACCATGGAATAGTACTCAACCACCAAAGAGATGGAGACTTGACATCTTTCGTATTAACCTGGATGGAGATGGGACACATTCTTCTTAGTAAAGCATCACAAGAATGGAGAAGAAAGAATCCAATGTACTCAATTCTAATATGAAGCCAGTAGATGGTCTAACATACATACACATAAGAGAAAAACTCAAATCAATTCAAGGTGGGGGCAGGGGAACCAGGGCTTCAGGGGAAGGGAGGGGTGAGGGAGATGGGTGTGCTCCTGCTTCATGAGCACAATGTAAGGGTATATGGCACACCTCTTGGGGGAAGGACATAATTATAATAGCCACAAACATTGTAACCTGATCTTTGTACCCTCAGTGAACCCCAAACAATTGTAAGTCCACCAATCAATCAATCAATAAATAAAAACAAAAGTCCGGTGTATCTCTTTTCTTAGTTTTTCCTAACTTATAACTTAGCAATTCAGTGGTTTGCAGTGTTTTGGATTTTTTTAGTCAACCACATGGGCAATGATATTGTAAAATTTTGACTAATGGCACAAATGTTGACTGGAGAATCTCTTCCTCCTCCTCCTCCTCTTGCTGTTAACAATGTAAACATAATGTCTGTGATGGTTTAAATTTTTTTCCACTGGTTTTGAGCTTTTCCAGATTATGGTTTATCATCTTCTATTATATTGTCAACCATAGCTTTAAGAAGTAGTCAACTGAGGGGAGTGCCTGTGGCTCACTGGGTAGGGTACCAGCCCCATATACCAAAGGTGCCGGGTTCAAACCCGGTCTCAGCCAGCTAAAACAGCAATGGCAAGTGCAACAAAAAATAGCTGGGCTTTGCAGTCCCAGCTACTCGGGAGGCTGAGGAAAGAGAATCACTTAAGCCCAAGAGTTGGAGGTTGCTGTGAGCTGTGACGCAACGGCACTCTATTGAGGGTGACAGAGTGAGACTCTGTCTCAAAAATAAAAAAAAAGAAGAAGAAGCAGTCAGCCGACAAGGTTAGCAGCTGAAAGAATCAGTTCTGTACTGCAGAGTTGCGATTTAATTATTAAAATTATTAGCTAGCTATTTGCATTTATATTAGAAAAGTTTCCAAAGCAGTTCTAACATGTAGCTATTAAGAACAATTGACTGATGCTAATTTTTGTTTAGTTCTGGGTTTTTTTTTTTTTTAATTAAATCATAGCTGTGTACATTAATGCAATCATGGGGTACAATGTGCTGGTTTTATATACAATTTGAAATATTTTCATCAAACTGGTTAACATAGCTTTCATGGCATTTTCTTAGTTATTGTGTTAAGACGTTTATATTCTACATTTAGTAAGTTTCACATGTACCC
>CAUYRH010169235.1:0-15118 GCA_963574655.1 Perodicticus potto
GCTATTTTTTGGTTGCAGCCGTCATTGTTGTTTGGCGGGCCCAGGCTGGATTCGAACCCACCAGCTCAGGTGTATGTGGCTGGCGCCTTAGCCGCTTGAGCCTCAGGCAACGAGCTGCTTTTGATTTTTTTTTTTTTGAGAAAGAGCCTCAAGCTGTCACCTTGGATAGAGTCCTGTGACATCACAACTCACAGCAACCTCCAACTCTTGGGCTCAAGGGAGTCTCCTGCCTCCACCTCCCAAGTAGCTGGGACTACAGGTGCCCGCCACAACACCCGGCCGTTTTTTGGTTGCAGCCGTCATTGTTGTTTGGCAGGCCCGGGCTGGATTCGAACCCGCCAGCTCAGGTGTTCGTGGCTGGCGCCTTAGCCTGTTGAGCCACAGGCGCCGAGCCATCGCTTTTGATATTTTTAATTGTCTTTTGTTTTACATTTTATTTACTTCTGTTAGCCAGAAACATTAATTTTTAAAAAGGCAACTACACATACAGGGTGTCCGAAATGTCACTCCTAAGGTTGCCATCTACATAGGGAAACTGGGAAATTGTTAATAAATATACCTTTACTTATATGATACTCATTTAAAAATGTTTACAAAATATCCTCTATGTGTTGGCCATTTCTTTGTAAAATTTTGTAATGAATATTTTGAAAATAAAGTCACATTTGGGAAATTTCCCATTTCCCTCTGTATGGTGAATTTAGGGGCCACTTTTGGGGACACTCTGTGCGTTGTCTTCCATTTGCATTTTAAAAAAAGAATCTACGTGCGAACACTTGCTTATTTATGCACGGACATTTCTTAGAACACTGAAGTTAAAAAGTCTGTACCTTCTCATAGACAATTTAGTGCTATTTGAATGGCTTAGCATCTGTGGGTGCTGCATTTTGATGACGGCGTGTGAGGCGTAGGAAGGAGCGGGAGCAGAGGCCCAGCAAGGCAAAGGCAGCAGGCATTTCTGCCGGCCCAGGGCAGGGCTGGTGGGCAAGTTTGTGCGAGAAATTGATGCTTTCTACATGGACAGCCTTAAACATCAGGGGCTGAGTCACAGCTACCCTAGAGGCTATGACAAAAGTCCACACCTTCTAAAGCTGACGTGTTCTAGAACTGTTTATCCTTGAGGAGTGAGCACTTGAGAGGTTCCAGGTGGGGCTGGGAAGGGCCGATAGAGGAGGCTTCTGCAGGGAGAGGCAGAGGATCAGCTCTCTTGTCACTGCTGAGGCTGTTGTCACCCTGCCAGGTCAAACAGGGACTATGACAATGACACCTAATAGACTTACACCTGCTCTGGAAATGGAAACTCCTATTTCTCAACAAAATCTACCTAAGCTCAAAGGTGAGACCAATAAAGAGTTTTTTAAAATTTTTTTTTATTTTACCCCTTTTCAGGCCCAATAAAGAGTTTTAAAGAGTATTTTAGTCGGGTGGGGCAGCTGTGTAATCCTAGCACTCTGGGAGGACAAGGCAGGAGGATTGCTTGAGCTCAGGACTTCAAAACCACCCTAAGCAAGAGCAAGACCCTGTCTTTACTAAAAATAGAAAAAATTAGCCAGGTGTCAAGGCAGGCATCTATAGGCCCAGCTGCTTAGGAGATTAAGGCTAGAGGATCACTGGAGCCCAAGAGATTGAGGTTGCTGTGAGCTATGATGCCAGGAACTTTACCCAGGGTGACACTCTGTCTCAAAAAATAAACAAATAGAAAATAAAAATAATTTTAGATTATTAAGAAGGAAGCAAATGCTTGCAAAAGACAAAATAAAAAATTCAAAGCATAGTAACATTTGAATAATGAGGGAACTTATTTATTTATTTATTTCTAGAGATAGGGTCTCACTTTTTGCTCAGGCTGGTCTCAAACCGGTGAGCTCGAGCTATCCACCAGCCTCTCAGCCTCCCAGAGTGCTAGGATTACAGGCGTGAGCCCCTGCACCTGCCATAATAAGGGAACTTGAAACACAAATTCAATCAAAATCAGTTCAAATTCAAATAAGGAGATCCCATTTTCCCCTTATCAGAGTAGCAAAAATGTTAAGAATTGCTATTATTCCATGTTGATGTGGGTGTGGGAAAACAGGACTCTTAAGCCCTGTTGAGATTAAAATTCAGCGCCATCCTTTTGGAGAACAATAGACCATAAAAACATGTTAAATGTGGATTCACTCTGATCCAGAAAGCCACTTATGGGAATCCACCCTCTGATGTCCTCATTCAAGGCATGTGCAAGGATGTTTATCACAGCACTGTTTATCTAGCAAAATGTTAGATATACCTTAAATAGTCACCAGCTGGAGACCAGACAAATAACTTACAATATACCACCTTTAAAGGTAGATTTATATACACTGACAGAGAAAGTTGTCTGAGATATATTAACAAGGGAAATTAACAAGTCAAAAGTATGACAGATACAGTATGATTAGAGAGAAAGAGATTTAAAGTCCTTCCCAAATCCTAAGACTAGGCTCAGCGCCTGTAGCACAGTGGTTATGGCACCAGTCACATGTACCAAGGCTGGCAGGTTCGAGTCCAGCCTGGGCCAGCTAAACAACTGCAACAGAAAAATAGCCAGGCATTGCGGAGGGCGCCTGTAGTCCCAGCTACTTGGGAGTCTGAGGCAAGGGAATCGCTTCAGCCCAAGAGTTTGAGGTTGCTGTGAGCTGTGACACAACAGCACTCTACCAAGGGCGACAAAGTGAGTGCCCAAATCCTAAGACTCAAAACAAACAAACAAAAAAAATGAGTGCCCAAATCCTAAGACTATATCCTTCATAGAGACAGGTCTGGAAGTGTGTGCACACACAGTAAAGAGTGGTGGCCTCTTAGAAAGAAGGGGGAATTGGAGGGTGGTAATAAAGAGGGATTCCAAGTTATACTACAGACATTTCTGGGCTATAGACATGAGTTGCCATGCCTAGCTAATTAAAAAAATTTTTTTTTTGATAGAGATGAGGTCCTTCTCTGTCACCTGGGCTGGTGTGCAGTGGCATGATTACAGCTCACTGTAACCTAGAACTCCTAGGCTCAAGCAGCTCTCCCATCCCAGTCTCTGTGTAGCTGGGATTGCAGGTATGTACCAACACGCTCGGCTACTTTTTAAAATTTTTTCTAGAGATGGGATTTTGCTGTGTTGCCCACCTGATCTTGAATTGCCAGACTCAAGCAATCCTCCCAAAATTCTGATGTGAGCCACCTAGCCCAGCCAAATTTTACTACATACATTTCTGTGTTGGATTTCTTTTTGAGACAGAGTCTCGTTCAGTCATCCCGAGTGCCCTGATGTCATCGTAGCTGACTACAACCTCAAACTCCGTGCTCAGCCATTCTCCTGCTTCGGCCTCCTGAGTCGCTGGGACTACAGGCATGTGCCACACAACTGGCTAATTTTTTTCTATTTTTGAGAGAGATAGGAGTCTTGCTGTTGCTTACAATAGTCTTGAACTCTTTTTTTTTTTTTTTTTTTTAACAGAGTCTCAAGATGTCACCCTGGGGAGAGTGCTGAGGCATCATAGCTCACAGCAAACTCCAACTTGGGCTCAAGCAAACTTGCCTAAGGTTTTCTATTTTTAGTTGAGACGGGGTCTCACTTTTGCTCAGGCTGGCCTTGAACTCATGAGCTCAAGAAATCCACCCACCTGGGCATCCCAGAGTGCTAGGATTACAGGTGTGAGCCATTACAGTTGGTTGGATTTTTTATTTTATATTTTTAAAAAAACAATGGACATAGATGAATGTATTACTTAGAAGCAGTGTTCACAGTTACAGTGGCCGGTGTAAGGCTAGGTTTTATTAGTTATAAGGCATGGAAGAGGCAAAAAACTAAACCTCAGTGTGCCTTACTCTTTTTCTGTAAAAGCCTCTCACATGGTAAGTGCTCCAATTATTATAACTTGCATTATTAAACACAAGCTTTGTTTCACAAATGAGAATCCCACACTGGTAAGACCATAGGTCCAGAAGTCTATGCCTGAGAAGAGGGAGCTGCTCGAGGTGTCCACATCAGAGGAGAGTCCCATCCTCCTGGAGGGGGGAGCCAGGTGAGGATGACATGGAAGGAGCCCGCCGTGGGCAGTATTGGGTCTCCTGTGGGACATCGTCATGTTGACTTGAGTTCATGGGGAGCTTTGTTAGTGCTGTCTGAAGTAGCCAGAGTCACTGACCCCAACTGGTGGAGCCCATCTGGTCCCAGACACAAGTTCTGTGAGGAAGGCACTGAGGGGGCTCTGACTCCAGAGAGTGACGAATGTGTTCAGGACCCTCCTGAGGGTTGTGGTTCAGAGCTTCTGCCACTCAGCACCAGGAAGGGGCTGCTGGGAGCAACGTCAACTGGGCCTTGGAGCAGGAACGTCACTTATGCAACCCTTGTGCTTTGGTGACCCATACAGACCGCTGTGTTCCATCAACAACAGATTCCGCTCATACCCTTAAGGATATTTGTAATTGTTTGCAAAATTTTCTTTCTCCATTGGTAGAAATTAGGTACAACTCCCCGCCCCCCCACCAATAATATACCACTGGAAAGAAAATTCTTCAAAGGGTGTTGATTCTTCAATCAACTTTCCCTAGAATAAAGAGGACTTAAAAATGCTTGCAGTGTCAATGCTCACGCCTATAATTCTAGCACCCTGAGAGGCCAAGGCTGGTGGATTGCTTGAACTTCGGTTCAAGACCAGCCTGAGCAAGAGTGAGAACCACCATCTCTAATAAAAAAGAAAGAAAAAAGAAAGTCCATGCAGAAAAAGGAAAAGAAAAGAAAGGAAAAGAAAAAACCAAATAGCAAACAAATTTAAGGAACAAAAAAAAGAAAAATAGAAAGAAAAAGAAAAAAATGCATGAAAATGTGTGCAGAGCTAGAGTGGGAAGATAAGGGAGGAGACTGGAATGATCCATGGGGTAAGGGATTAGAGTTAGAGGCATGTTTTACTGGTTATAGGAATGGATGGTCACATATAGAAATACTTTAGTCATGCGCATATACATAGGTTAGTAAACGCGTGGGTGTTTCTTTGCTCTGTCACCTGAGAGCCTGAGAAACAACAGCCCTTATAGCAATGAGCACACCCAGCACTCAGATCTTGGTTCCTTTCCTTTCCTTTCTTTTCCTCTCCTGTCCTCCCCTCCCCTGCCCTCCCCTCTCCCCTTCCCTCTCCTCGTCTTTTCTTTTCTTTTGAGACAGGGTCTCACTTTGTCATGGGGCTAGAGTGCAGTGCAGTCATCCTAGTTCACTGCAACCTCAAAGTCCTAACCTCAAGTGATCCTCCTGCTTCGGCCTCCCAAAGTGTTGGGATTACACCAGCTTCTAAAAATACTCTCCAATAAAAGTATCCAGGGCTTCTTTGAGAACTGACTGATTCAAGGACTGGGGCAGAAAAACATACAAAATGATCTTTGAGCATCTTGGAGGGCCAGAAAGTAAGGAAGTGCTCAACAAGTACACACATTGGTGAGGGTATGGCAAAGGGACACAGGAGTCAATTCAAGAGCTCCTGTGGCTTAAACTGGAAAAAATCTGAGCAAGAAACTAAAGTGGTATTGGATTATAACCCAAAGCATGAAATGAGCCCATATTGATATAAGTAAATGATTGAATAAGTTAATAAATGGAGTAGAAAAGACATATTCTCTGTGCAGAGCAATTGAAAAACAGAAATGTGTGCAAAGTCCCAAAATGCTCAGGACAATGTCCTGACATTTTCAGGAAAAAAAGATACATTTCTGGGCTCAGCACCTCTAGCACAGTGGTTACAGTGCCAGCCACATACACTGAGGCTGGAGAGTTTGAACACAGCCCGGTTCACCTAAACAACAATGACAGCTGCAACAAAAAATAGCCAGGCATTGTAGTGGGTGCCTGTAGTCCCAGCTACGTGGGAAGCTGAGGCAAGAGGATCGCTTATGCTCAAGAGTTGGAGGTTGCTGTGAGCAGTGATACTACAGCACTCTACTGAGGGCAACATAGTAAGACTCTGTCTCAAAAAAAAACTCAAAAAAGATACATTTCTGTTATCATAAATATTTTTCTTAAAAGAACCTCAAAAATCTCAGACAGGTACTATTTATTCAGCATTTATTTGGGTGAACACACACACACTATATACATATACACACACACATATATGCTCTAAAACCTTGATCATGGAAAATTTGCAAGAAACTTGGCTTGTTCGCCCTTTGCAATGAGCATTGCAAGTTCATGCATGCCTTTTGGACAGCACATTGGTAATACCTATCAAGAATTAGAAAAACATTCTTATCTATTAGCATAGCAGTTTCTTTTCTTATTAGGAAAATATAAATCCGAAAGGAAAGATAGAAAAGGAAGTTCCATTCTTGCTGCTCTCTTATTTAAATGGGCAATATCAGAAACGTAATGTCCTGCAGCAAGTTACAAAATGAGGCAGTCACTTGGTGGAATGTTACTTATTTAAAAGGATGATACGGGAACATGGGAGCTGCTTATGAGGAAGAGGTGGAGAGCAACACGGCAACCGTACCACAATTACAACCAAACAAAACTCTGCACACACAGGCTGAGGCCTGGGCAACTGCAGCTGGGCCAGTGCCACTGGGACTCTCCTCTCCCCACATCGCACAGCTCTCTGGTCCTCCCTCCACCAAAGTCATGCACCAGCGAGCTGAGTTCATCCCCTAGAGCCCACCTAGGCACACACACTATTGGAAGAGATGGTCTAGTGCTGTGACGTTCTGTAGCACCACTTTAAAAAGTTCTCCTAAGGACCAGTGAACCTGGATTCAAACTTGCACGGTATCTGTCCAGACCTCCGTCTCCACTGACACCTCACCAAAAACCCTCCCGTGACTCACATGTCCTATTCAAAGTTTCCCTTGCTTTCACATAGTCCCCTCCCAGCTATCTCGAATGAGTGCAAGAAAGCCCCTGGGTGCCTTCGTCTGAAGCACAGGATTTTCAAAGGCCAAGCAGTATTCAGAAAACATCTGTTTAAAAAGCAAAAGGGCTTTTCAGGAAGATGTTTGGACCTTATCTGGAAAACCCAAGAATCAAGACACCCACACACCTGCCTGCAGTAGGTCACTTCCACTCCCATTCGGGGAAAGGGGCCTGAACAAAAGAGTTCTACGATCTGGTGGAAATAGAGGTGACCCTGGGACCAGGGCTGCACCAGCCTCCCAAGATGACTGCCCAGGGTGTCCGTCGCTGCCTTAGAAACAGAGGCCATAGGCGGAGCAGTGTAAGCATTCTGGTGGCCACATTTTAAAAATAGGCAAAACCACTTTTAATCAGTTTAATGAAATATCTCTAAAACACTATCATTTCAACATGTAATTGATAAAAATGGTTAACTGTTATTTGTTTTACATTCTTTTTTTTTTTTTTTTTTTTTAATAGAGACAGGTCTCACCATGTTGCCCAGGCTGGAGGACAGTGACTATTCGCAGGTGCGATCCTACTACTGATCAGCAGGGAGCTTTGACCTGCTCCGTTTCTGACCTGGGCTGGTTCACCCTTCCTAGGTAACCTGGTGGCTCCCTGCTCCGGGAGGTCACCATATTGATGCTGAACTTAGTGTGGACATCCAATCAGCACAGTGCACTACAGCCTGGAACTCCTGGACTCAAGTGTGATCCTCCTGTCTCAGCCTCCTGAGTAGCTGGGTCTATAAGCGTGCATCACCACGTCTGGCTATTCTACGTTCCTTTTTTCATTCATTCTTTTTTTTTTTTTTGCAGTTTTTGGCCAGGGCTGGGTTTGAACCCGCCACCTCTGGCATATGACCACAGGCTCCACCCCATTCTTTTTTTCTTAATAAGTCTTTGAAATCCAGTGTCTATTTTACATGTAGGCACATCTCATATCAGATCACACACTTCCAGTGCTCAGTAGCAACATGAGGGCAGTGATCTGTGCAGATTTAGAACTTTGGTTATCTTTGGTTATATGGTCTTTTTTTTTTACAGTTCTTTTGGCCAGGGTCGGGTTTGAACTCACCACCTCTGGTATATGGGGCCAGCGCCCTACTCCTTGAACCACAGGTGCTGCCCTGGCCTTCTCTTTTTTCTTTTCCTTTACTTTCTCCCTCCCCACTTCCTTTCCTCCTTCTTTCTCTCTCTTTCTTTTTTTTTTTTTTTGTTTTTTTTGAGACAGAGCCTCAAGCTGTCACCCTGGGTAGAGTGCTGTGGTATCACAGCTCACAGCAACCTCCAACTGCTGGCTGTAAGTGATTCTCCTGCCTCTGCCTCCCAAGTAGCTGGGACTACAGGTGCCTGCCACAACGCCCAGCTATTTTTTGGTTGTAGTTGCCATTCGAGCTGGATTTGAACCCACCAGCTCTAGTGTATGTGACTGGTGCCTTAGCTGCTTGAGGGATAGGCACCAAGCCATTTTTTTCTTTTTTTTTGAGACAGAATCCCTCCTGCAGCCTCCAGAGTAGCTGGGGACTACAGGCACCCATCACAACCCCTGATAAGTTTTTTTATGTAATAGACACAGGGGTCTTGCTCTTGCTCAGCCTCATCTCAAACTGCTGAGCTCAAGGGATCCTTCTGCCTTGGTCTCCCAGAGTGCTAGGATTGCAGGTGTGAGCCACCATGTCTCTCTTTTTAGAAGAACAGATCATTCTTTTGTTTTTTTAGAGACAGAGTCTTCACTTTATCGCCCTTGGTAGAGTGTTGTGGCGTCACAGCTCACAGCAACCTCCAGCTCTTGGGCTTAGGCGATTCTCTTGCCTCAGCCTCCCATGTAGCTGGGACCACAGGCGCCCACCACACCACAACGCCCGGCTATTTTTTGTTGTTGTTGTTGCAGTTTGGCTGGGGCTGGGTGTGAACCCACCACCCTCAGTATATGGGGCCGGCGCCCTACTCACTGAGCCACAGGCACTGCCCAAGAACAGATCATTCTTTAGAAACTGAGGCAGATACCTCCCTGCCATCAACAGGCGGCCAGCAGACCCCATGCTTTCCTAGCAGCGTCATCTCCGCTTGCCAAGGCTCCCAGGTCTTTTCCGTGACTGGAGTTTCACTTTGCAGGGGAAGTCAGTGGGCAACCAGAAGGCCCTTCTCCCTGGAGAGTCCCTGCACCCATCTCTGGCCTTGAGGGTAACTTTGACCCTGAAGAAGTGCGTCTCACAGAATTAATTACATCAATTGTCACATGTCCTGCAACATGCTGGAAAACTGCTCCGGGAGCTAAGCTCCTGGGGAAGAGAGCTTGGAGGAGGGACTGTGAGCAGATGGGTGGGTTGGAGAGTAGGAAGTCAATCATCTTTTAGGCATAAATTTACCAGAAGTCATTCCTCCTTTATTTGCATTTCCTTTCATTATCGAGCAGAGTAACACACACACATACACGCTCACATGCACACACACGCAGAGTTACGCAATGGTTTCTGCAGTTGCCATGAACCCAATAGTGCTTGTCTGCGACCCCACATCCCTGGCTTCCCGCCCAGAGGGCAACAGCAGGAGGCACAGGGAATTTCTCAAATGTTTGCAAGAATGTCAGAGGGAGTTCTGAGTAATCACAATTGCTTGAACTTCTTGTGGGAAAGTGCAGTCCCAATTTCCCTTTAAAGACAACGATCTTTGAAAGCTGTACGCCACCACGCGAGTTTTTGTTTGTTTATGGCTAGAGAACGGTAGAAATGCACATCTGTGGAAGGCCCCAGGAGTGGGAAATCCGGCCACAGGGACATCAGCTCGAGGAGCAGAGCAAATGTGCATTCTAGGCCACACTGACACCGGCTGTAGCCTCCATCCACTCAGCTTCAGCCTTCGGGCTGTGAATGTGATCAACCTAATACAGCTGTTCCTGTCCTTGTCACCCCCAGGGACGCAAGCGTTGATGTTCTCCACCCCCCGCCCCCCCACTTCCTGCTTCTGTTCCACCAGGTACCTCCTGGAGGAGGTTCAGTCGTGTAGTGTTCTGGGCAAGGAGCACATCTGCCCACCGTGGGGAGGCCACAGAGCCACACTTTTCCCTGTCCTCTCTGCCAAGCTCTTGCAGCTATCAGAAGTCCCCACATCTCTGGGCTCCACTCTGCATCTGCTCGGTTGACAGTTAGGCAACTCGATTTATAAAGAATGAAAAGGGAAGAGAAAAGGAAAGAAAAGGAGAGGGGGAGAAACAGCCCACTGAGTGAAGATTGCTGGGCCCCTCTCTGTGGTGGCAGCTGCCCCAGCCATGGTAGTCCAGCCCACGGGGGCAACTAAAGTGGGGATTTCCAGCCGGGGAGGAGACGCCGTCGGGTGACAGCCTGCAGCGTGGATAGCTGCCTCTGCCTGCTCTGTCGGGACAGCCTGACTGAGGCCCATGGTGGTTGCTTACTCCTCCCAGCCTAGCCTTGCTGGTCTAGCCTGGCCTCTAGCATCTGTCACTTTTGTGGGTTTTTTTTTTAGAGATAGAGTCTCACTTTATTGCCCTCCATAGAGTGCTGGAAAGTGTCTAGCTCACAGCAACCTCCAACTCCTGGGCTTAGGTGATTCTCTTGCCTCAGCCTCCCTAGAAGCTGGGACTACAGGAGTCTGCCACAACACCCGGCTACTTTTTGTTGCTGTTTGGCCAGGGCCAGGTTCGAACCGGCCCCCCTTGGTGTATAGGGCTGGCGCCCTGCCCACTGAGCCCCAGGTGGCGCCCCACCTTTGTTTTTTTAAGGAGCACGGTAATAGTAACAATAATTTTAAAAACCGTATCTTTTCAGGGTCTCAACTAGCAAGAGCTTTTATAATTCCAGAAATAGCCCAGATATTGAGTGGCCCTATTCCCATGAAGGGTCCCAGGACAACTCCCACCTGTTTTAGGGGAGACAGAGGGAGAGCCAGCCCTGAGGCACATGGACTTCTTTGCCCCCAGATGCTGCAATCTGACTCTGTGCGGGTCCAGACTCCCTCCTGGAGCCACATAAGCATTACTCTTCTTACCCAAGGGGCAAGGCAGCAGAAATGTCCATATCAAAAGGTTAAAAAAAATGGTACAAATAGAGTTTTGCATCATTTCACTTAATTTTTTTTTTTTGTAGAGACAGAGTTTCACTTTATCACCCTTGGTAGAATGCCGTGGCGTCACACAGCTCACAGCAACCTCCAACTCCTGGGCCCAGGCGATTCTCCTGCCTCAGCCTCCCGAGTAGCTGGGACTACAGGCGCCCGCCACAACCCCGGCTAGTTTTCTGTTTTGCAGTTTGGCCGAGGCCAGGTTTGAACCTGCCACCTTCAGTATATGGGGCCGACGCTCTCCTTGATGAGCCACAGGCGCTGCCCCTACTTAATTTTTTTTTTCTGTTGTTCATTCAGTCATCTAACAGAGACATTTACTAAAATCCTGGACTGGATACGATGGGTGTGCCGATAATCCTAGCACTTTAGAAGGCCAAGGTGGGAGGATCACTTAAGGCTGGGAGTTTAGGACCAGCCTAGGCAAAAAAATTTAAAAATTAGCCGAATGTGGTGGGCACTTGTAGTCTCAGCCATGTGGGAGGCTGAGGCAGAAGGATCACTTGAGCTTAGCAGTTAAAGGGTACAGTGAGCTGTAATTGTGTCACTGCACTTCACACTGAATGACAAAGTGAGACCCTGTCTCCAAAAGAATGAAAAGAAAAGAGAGAAGAGAAGAAAAGAAAAAGAAATCCTGGACACTGAGGACACTGACCTGAACTGGAAAGACCCAGCTCCTGCATTTTCCCTCCAGGAGGTGGAGAGCCCTCACTTTGAAAAGTGCCTATGGAGCAGTTTCACCCCTTGGTGAATGAGCTTTGGCAAGTACAGGGTGAGTCATGGCCTTGGTGACACAGAACCCGTGACTTCACATTGCCCAGGAGTATGGTTGGGGCCCAGCTGGTGCATCCTTACCCTGGGGCACTGGGTGAGCCACCGTCAGCTCAGAGCTGGGGATCCAGCTATCTATAACTCGCAGTCAGCTGCTATGATTCAATGCCCTGTCCATACATGGTAAATCCCTTGAAGGCAACTTGAAGCAACTACCAATGATCTTGTTTATTTGTTTATTTTATCACCTAAGAAAAGGCTTTTTCTAAGAGGAGCAGTTTTCCCTGCAAGTCTCTAGAACCAGTGGGAAAGTGGGGAATGCTCCTGCGAGGGAGTGCAGTGGGGTTCAGGCCCTGCTCCTATGGCTTGCTGGTGGCACCTTCAGTCCTGACCCTGAAGGCTCCCGGTCGTCTTACTCAGGAGCTGGCTGAGGTCTGCTCAGCCACCTCCCAGAACTGCTCCCGGCTCCTGATGCACTCTGTGACCCACAGCGGGTGGATGCCTGCCTAGCCCATAACTGCAGCGGCCTCACCTCTCCCAGCATAGGCCAAAAGTGGGGGAAGGCAGTGGGCAGCCACTCGGTGTCCACCGAGTCCGCTGGAAGCCAAGAAGCTGGTGGCTTGTCAGTAGCCTTCCAAGGCCTGAGTCATGGCTTTGTCATGGCCCCTGGTGGACGACTGACCCACAGAGGAAATTACACAGTGCTCTGCAGCCCTGGTGGGGGTAGGGGTTTTTCCCAGGGCATTAGCTGGGAAGGCAGAGGTCGTCTTCACTCATGCTGTGTCTCACGCTTGTCGACTCCCACTTGCTACAGGGGAGGTGGCCTGGTGACTTAAGGAATGGGGTGGCCTGTGCAGACCCCTTCCACAGCCCTCCATTGGCCAGCAGGGCATCTACAGCCCGACCCATCTATGACAGAGCCACACACTCACCAAGCCAGCCTCGTCCCACGCAGTTCCTCAGGCAGCGCCCCCCAGCCATTCACCCAGAATCTGCCCTGGCTCAGGAGCTCACTGAGGGACCTTTGGTCAGGAGAGATGCCACTTCCAGTGGAAGCAGAGGCTACTCTTCTTAGACAGCTGTGTGACTCTGGGCAGCTAAATTAAACTCTGTGCTTCAGTGTCCTCCTCTGTACAATGGGTCTTCATCACTACTTCTCAAAAGTTAGGGTGAGGAGAAAATGAGGAATATGTGCAAAGGGCCTTGACAAGAGTCAGGCACACAGTAGGTGCTCTGTACATGTTCCTTGTTCTTAGCCTGCTCTGATGCACCGTCCAGGTAGGCTCAGCCCTCACAGTGCCGGCCCCATATACGAAGATGATGGGTTCAAACCCACCCCGGCCAAAAACTGCAAAAAAAAAAGAGAGAGAGAGATCCTGTCACCTCAGCCTCCTGAGTAGCTGGAATTACAGGCACCTGCCACAATTACCACCTAGTTTTTCTATTTTTAGGAGAGACGGGGTCTCATTCTTCCTCAGGCTGGTCTCGAACTCCTGAGCTCCAGGAATCCACCCGTCTCAGCCTCCCAGAGTACTAGGATTATAGGTGGGAGACACCGTACCCAGCGACCCTCCCTTTCTAACTTATTCTTTACTATTATCCTGAAGCTCCTATTCCTGCCTCCTGGTCCCTCAGCCTGGTGGGTCATCGGCCCAGCACCCCAGCCCTGAGGCTCTCCCCAGGGTTTCTGTAAGCAGGACTGATTGTTTCAGTCACCAGACTATGAGCTCCCGGAGGCCAAGCCCAGCTCTGGGAAGGCCTGGTCCCTTGAGCCTTGCACAGGGCCTGACACGCAGGAGGCGCTTGGTGTTTGCACTTGAGCTTGTGGTGGAGCTGAGCACAGCTCAGCCTGTCTGTGTACAAGGGGAGCAGCGTTCACTGTGCACTTACTATGTGTCAGGGCCACCCCAGGCACTTGCAGTCTTTCATTTAATGAGTGTCATTTACACACTTGCTTCAGTTGTTCCAGAATGGCTTTCATGCAGTCTTCAGCTTGGGTGGGGGTGGGGGTGAGAAGAGCTCTATTTCTATTTTTATCTTCCCAGTGGGGTCCTCTGCTCGCAGGGGCCCTTTATCTCTCCTGGCACTTTCCCCTACATCCGGCTGCAACCAGAGGCTGTAGGTTTGCAAAGGGAACTTGCTGCTTCACACCGCCCACCCTTTCCACCCCCACCACTGAGCCCTGCCTGGGGCCCAGGCCACCTGTTCCACGAGACCCTCCTTCTTCCCTCCAGCTGGATAGGAATGGGATTTGTGCTTCTTCCTGGAACCAGCCCCCGCCCAGAGTAGTTACAGGGTTCACTTGAA
Organism: Perodicticus potto; assembly: GCA_963574655.1. Classification (NCBI taxonomy): domain Eukaryota; kingdom Metazoa; phylum Chordata; class Mammalia; order Primates; family Lorisidae; genus Perodicticus; species Perodicticus potto. The sequence continues at coordinate 14,047 of CAUYRH010169235.1, forward strand.
CTTGTGGCGAGTCTTGGGGACAGGCCAAGACTCCAATGGCTAAGGCGCTCCCCTGGGGCCCTTGGACCCCTTTGAGGTTGATCTATTTTAACCCATCCTACTCCCAACTGAGCACTGTGGTGCGGTTTGGGGTTGGCGGTGCAGTGAGGACTCTGAATTTTGACTTTGCTTCCAGGGAGAGCAGGTACAGACTCATCAAGGGCTCTTTACAACCACCTTGCTGGGAGGTAGGAGCAGAGTGCACTTATTATCTCTAATTTACAGACAGCATCTGGGAGGCTCAGAGAGGTTAAGTACAGTGACTGAGGTCACTCAGCTGCTGTCTTCTGAATCTCAACTCAGGGCTGTTTTTCACCACCAAGTGCCACAGAGGCAGGTCAGGTGCCTGGCACGCTGGCTGTGGCGCAGGGCTCAGAGAGAGAGTTCCAGGGATATCTCTCCTTAGGAAGTAAAGACTGGGAGACTCATGGTTCCACTTAGTGTCTGCCTGGCCGCAAGCACTGAGGAAGAGCCTCCTTGGATGGAAAAACTAGTCTCTGCACATCCCCCTCAGGGCTGGCATGGAGTAGTAGCTGATACTGAGGTCAACACTGAAGTACCATTTTCCTGTGCACCAGGCATGGCTCCAGTGCTTTCCAGAGATGGGCTCATTGACTTCTCACCAAATCCTAAGACAGGATAATTATTCCTATTTTATAAGTGAGAAGACAATGGCACAGAGCGGTTAGAAACTTGTCCAAGATCACACAGCTAGCAAGTATCCAATAAATACACCAACTTCTTCAACTCCTTTTATTTTTATTTATTTATTTATTTATTATTCATTTTTGAGATAGAGTCTTACGGCTCGGCGCCTATGGCTCAACGGGCTAAGGCGCCAGCCACGTACACCTGAGCTGGCGGGTTCGAATCCAGCCCAGGCCTGCCAAGCAACAATGACAGCTGGAAGCAAAAAATGGCCGGACGTTGTGGCGGGCGCCTGTAGTCCCAGCTACTTGGGTGGCGGAGGCAGGAGACTCGCTTGAGCCCAGGAATTGGAGGTTGCTGTGAGCTGTGATGCCACAGCACTCTA